>CM076581.1:1572265715-1572329748 GCA_034641835.2 Pinus albicaulis
TTACCATGTAAAAGAAAAGAAGATTGATAAGGGTTTGCAAGTCTAAATGCACCCTAATAAAGAAGAGAAAATGGTAGTGTAAAGTAGATAGGGTAGGTAGATGGTGTTGCAAAGTTTCATGTGATGAATGATGGTGCCAAATGTGTTTAATCTTTTACTTTCATCACAAGTACTGAAGCAGGAAATGCACTGGAAAATTCACAGAAAGCAAAGTCAAAATCATTAACTTCCCACATCACTTTCTCCCTAAGATTTTTACTAATTTCCCCAAAGTGCTAAGGTATTTGGAGATTAAAGGGGCTCAAGGCATTTCCTTGACTTTTGGAGGGACCGGACCCTCGGCCTAATGATAAAAAAGACCTAAGTACTTGAAGTTATTTATCATTATAATCATTCACTTTTATCCTTTTCCTAAGTAAAATCCTATTTTACTTAGGAAAATCATGCAAATTTCCATAATGATCCCTCAAAATCACTTGCTATTCTATGTTTAAGTGTTGAAATTGAGATGATATAATTTACTTCAAAGATCTTCACTTTCTTAGTTATAGTTAAGTGTTTTGAGTTTACCTTGTCCTTTGTCATATTAACTTTGACTTATCTATTAAATCCCTAGTAAGAAGACCTTATCCTATAGTACATAACTCCTTTTTACATAAATATCCCAAAAAACCCCTCTTATTATAAGTTTTGGCCAAAGTTATTTAATCCCCTTTGTTAAATAAAAAACCCCCAATAAAAACCCTTTGGCTAAAAATACCCATATAAGTTATTCCCTACCCCTATGGTTGATAAATAACATTTATTTATTACCATATATTAAAAATATATGAAAAAGGTTTTTAACATATAGTTTTATATGTTTAAAACGAAAAATAAATAAAACCAAAGTTTTAATTTAAACTAAAACTTCAAAAATCCCCCAAGCCTCCGTGACCCATTCCCTTGGCATTTTAAAATTCCACCTGACACTTTAACCATAGTTAAAAAACCCCTAACCCTGCCGCAACCGTGAATAAACTATGGGATTAATTAAATCACCAGGATTAATTAATAACCATCGATTCTGCCAATCAAATGCCTCCCGGGATATTTAATTAAAGTTAATCATTTTTTAATCCCCGTCGGGCCCGCGCATTAAAACTCCGCCGATTCCACGTCCCGTCCACCGTCAGATCGCCCCCCCAAAGATCAACGGCCCAGGATCATTCCGCTGGCCGTCTCGCGTCCAAAAGATAACGAGCGGGGGCACAGTGGTTTTGGAATAGTACTCCTACCACGTGTCAGTCGATTAATGGAATCGCTGCCTCCTCGCTAAATACCACCATCTCCAAAAGAGTGGTGCGGAAATTACCGCTTACCGCCCAGTCCCGGTGACATGTCCTCCCGTACCAAATGACGTCATCCTCGAAATAATAAAAAATTCTCATTGACTTTGTAAATAAAACAAAAACCCGTGTATTTTCTGTCTTTTTCACTGCTGAAAACGACTGCGTCCTCCACTGAAGAATTCGAAAATTCCGTTGATTAAGACGCTGCCAAACAAAATTGCTGAACGCTATTGTTAGACCAGTGCCCAAGCATCCATCCGCCATTGACCAGTACCTGTAAATTTCAAACTTCTCCATCAAACAGGTATTTATTCGATTTCTTACTGGAACTCTTTGAAAAATCCACTTTCCTGTGTTAAAAATTCACGCCAAAGTCTGAAAAAGGGTTAATATCAGTCTATTCTAGTTCCTGCAAGTAAAATCAAAGCTCCCAGAAACAAAATTGTGCCCGGTCTGTGAAGAAAACCCTGAAACTTCCATTTTGAATACACAAGAACCAAAATGGAAGCTCCGGCAGCTCTGAATGTAACCCCATTAAATGCCCCTCACAGAGAGTTAGAATACTTACCATTAGTGGATAAAGACTTTCAAATTAAAGACTTAGTTTTCGATGAAAGTCCCCTTCGAAGTTATTGTCGCTGCAGAGACGATTATTCGAAAGGTTTGGATGTCATTGGGTTGTGGGAATCCAATTTCCCGAGATATCTCATCCCCTCAGTTCGTATTTTCCCAGAAATTATCCACTACTGTCACTCCAACTATGATTCAACTCAAAGAGCAGTGTTGTCTCCTGACCAGAGTATCATTTTCCCCATCACTCCTCAAGCTATCAATACAATGCTCCATTTTGAACCTGATCAAGATCTTACCCCTTTGTCCATGGAAGAACTGCTTGAAAAATCTACTCAACTGTCCCAAGAAAAATTGAAATGCATTTGCCAGACCTTTATGTTACCTGAACATCAACCTAAGGGACCTCCTCCCTATGGTTTTGCTTATTTTACTGAATTAGGCAAGCTCATCCTGAATATGATATCCTTTGTCATGGGTTTCAATACCAGTGAGTATGTTGATGAAATAACCCTGGTATTGCTATCCATCTTCACCCCTGGATAGCCTCCTGCTGTAAAATATGACTTTGCATCTTTCATTGCCAATAAAATCCATGACCAGTTCATGAGGCTAGATAATGAGAAAGTGTTTAAATATTCCTCAGTCATTTACCATCTCATCATCTATTATCAATCAGAGAGGTTCCCTTTTCCTATTAAAAAGCTTGATGCCAAGGGGAACCCTAGATCTGTTATATTTTGGTCTGCCATAACTCACAGTTCCTATGATTCTCCCTATTCTTATGCTGAGTTCATTGATCTTTTCATTCATCCTGCAACTACCTTGTTGACAGGAGTTGCTCCTCCAAGACTCAGTAATGAGATTAAGAAGACTTTGCAGCTTTCACGGACATATAAAGTTGGGGACTGGTATTTATACCAAAATCATTCAGTCATCAGAATATATGGATGTGAATTGTATCCATTCAAGTTGCCAAAATATGTGCCTATGAGACTTTTTGCCTTAGAATATTTCAGGCAAATGAATAATTCTGATATGATTCATTTTTGTAGTGTAAAAAAGAAAGCCCAACTCAGGATCAAAAGTCAATTAGGTCCCTTCATATGCAATTCTAGGGATGTTGAACATGAAGCAGAAAATATATTGCAAAACCATTTCAAGTTACAAAAGAGTTTCCGTTGGATTCCTTATGATCCATTCAGTTTTATCCATGACAAAAGAATGAAGAACAAATCATCACCCTACTTTCACCACAGGATTCCAAAAATAGAACAATATGCTAATCAAGATGAGTGGGTGGAAGGAACACTAGTTGAGCAAGATAGTGAAGAAGACAATATGAACAAAATTATGAAAGATCTTGAGAAAAATTTTGACCTAGAATCTTTTGGGCAAGTGCAGGTACCTCATATTGGCACTTCTTCAGCAGGAAATCTTCAACAAGGATTACAGGAAAAAATCCCATCAATTGCAGTTGAGTCTAAAGGCAAAGGAAAAGAACCTGAGGTACAAGTCATTGAAACTTTCATTATGATAGAAAAGCCTCAAACCTCCAAGGCACCAGATCAAACACAGGTTTCCCCTGTTCAAGTTAATCATCCTGAGGTTTCAGAATTGCAGACTCCATCTAATATGGAAATAGGCAAGAAAAGACAGGTTGCAGATCCCACTCCTCCCAAAGAATATTCACAACAACACCAGGCTAAGAAGCAGAAACTGAATCCACTTCCAGAAGTGGAATCTATAGATGAGATGTTTGATGATGAAAGAGAAGATAGTCAACTAACTGGTTTAGTTAGTATAACACACACAGGTCATAAAGGAAAGGAGTTACAAAAACAGTTGAGCACTGAAGTATCTTCCTTTAAACAGCCAAAAACAGATACAGGTGATATAAAGAGAACTTTCATTAATATAAAAGCAAAGAATGATCCATTGAGAATGAAGGTATATGATCAGTATCTAATAATGGCTCCACACAATCAGGAAAGATTAATGTCATCATTTGACATTCAACAAGGCAAAATGATGATGAGCCATTTCAAATCCAAGGTGCCAAAACCCATGACATCATCTGATTATATTAGGACCAATTTTGAGGTCCTGGAAAAAGACATTCATCCCTTGGACCAAATAGAGTTGCATAAACAAACTGGGGAAATGATATATTCCACCCTTACTGATAAAGCCATGGCAGCCCTTAGGCTACGAGATTCTTTAAATAATACAAACACCCAGTTGCAAATTGAGAAGGCTTCTTCTCAGGCAAAAGATAACAGAATAAAGTCTCTGGAAGATATAATCATCAGTTTGGGTCACAATCCCAAAGATATCAAAAGCATTGAGGCACTAATTAAAAATAAAGATGATGATATCACTGCACTGAGAAAGCAGCTGAAATTGCCAGCCTCAAGGCATCCCCAGACCCAAGAAGTTTTGAAGGAAAATTCACAGGAAGAAATGATGGAGTTGCTCTTAAAAATGACTGAGCAACTAAGTGAAACAGAGAAAGAATTGGAACAGGCATTAAAAGAAAAACAGGATATCATGCAAACATCTACAACAGAGATCACTACAGGTACCACAACAGCAGATCAACAAACAGAGTCAGCACAGGTAAACACTTCCGGTTTAAGTTCTGATGAATTGGTAAAACAAATGGAAAGTTTAAAACTCAGAGTCACAGAACTTCAAACCACAAAATTGCAGCTAGTAAATCTGGAGCAGAAATATGATATGTCTAAAAAGACTGTTGCTGATAATACTAGGGAAATCAAAAGACTGGAAAAATTGGTTAAGGCTTTAGAAAAAGATCTTTCATTAGAGAAGCCTTTGAGAGAAATAAATGAAATTCTTTGGGATAATATAGTTGAGTCAATAAAAAGTATTTGGTCCTTTGTTCAAACGATCTTTGAACAAAATGACTTGATCAAAGTAGCTCAGGAAGAAATAGACAAAACAAGAGATGAATTAAGGGGCAGACCTGAGCAAGCCAATCAACTTATACAGTTTTTGAACACCCAGACGAAGCAACAGCTTGCAGAGCTTGGAATTGATGACAGGACATGCACTATTTTAGAAATAAAAAGAGTTTTTACCAAAAGAACTCTTATGCAAAATTTGGAAAGGAAATGCTCAGATATTCTGGAAGAAATTAATGCTTTCAAAGGAAAATTTCAGGTTTTATTGGACAATGGGTTACCCAGTCCTATGCTCTCAGAGGAAAAGATAATGGACCTGGAAACCTATGTTAATAAAATAGATATACATGCTCATAACACAACTGCTCATTCTATCAGTTCGTCAGAAGCAACATTGCCAACAGGGAGGAATCTCTACGATAGGTTAAAGAATTTGTTTCATCTTGAGCATGAAATAAAGTATTTGTTCCCTAATCAGCCCACTTTTTACAGATACACAGAGGCCGATGAAACATTAAGAAAACTTAAAAGAACCATAATAGCAGAAGATCAATGGTGGGAAGACTTATTGGAAATTTTGTAAAATTTATCTTCAGGTAGATAATTTTGTCTTTTTACCATCATGTAAAGGATAAATAATGAGCACAGGTTAAAGAGTATCAGTTGGGCAGTTGAAAGAGTATCAGTAGAAACGAAGAGTATCATACAAGCAAAAGAATTACTCAAAGGGACAGCATCGAGCCCTATTATAGCACCTGCCTCCAGCACATCCACAAAAGGAGGAAACAACACACCAACAATTACTTTTTGTCCTATCTACGAGACCATTTGTCTCCTTTTTATTGTAACTTATTCATTAGTCACCCTAGATTATTGGCTAGGTTAGTGTGAGATATTTTCAATCATTTTTTGTATAAATAAACCCTCAAAGAGAGTATTGAGGGTGGATTCTACTACTTCGCTGTGACATTGATGTTTTTGGAATAAAAGCGTTTTGGAGAAATTTATTTGTGGCTTGCTGGATGACAATTTGAAGCTCGGGACTTTTTGCAGGATTCATGTGTCGGACTGCAGTTCAATAAGTCTTTCTATCCTATGTTTTAAGTTTTATATCTGTTTATAATATCATTGTGTCCATTTTTGAATACTTGACATAAAAGAATAACTCAGAATTTACTTAATTGTACTCTGAGTTCAGTTGTGATTATTCTAAATGTTTTCCTCTAAATTAGTTATAAGCAACGAATTCTCAATTGCTCTTGCTTCGCTAATTTAAACATTTTGGTTACTATAGTAAAGAATTCTTCACTGCTCTTTATTTGTAATCATTTCATTTCTTTCTTTTGAACATGGTGAAAGATTCTTAACTGTCTTTCATCCCTTCAAACAAATGGTGTCAAAGTATATAGCAAAAATGATACATAGTGGAGTCCTAACACTCATAAATATAACATAGTGGATGATTTAGCTCAATCACTAGTTGCTATGTCAGCTTTGGAGGTTCTACAATCATGCCCAAGACAACGAAAAGCCTTACTTTCTGCATTAGTCACAATCGATCCTTGTGATTCATGCCTAATGGTTTTTGACCTAGAAAAGGCAAGCTCGAGGCTTCCTTCTCTAGTCACTTTCCAAATATCAATTTCAGTTCAGAAAATCACCATAAACTAATGAATTATTGATGAAGGAGTATCCACATGTATCATTTCCAAATCAGTTTGGAAAAAGTTAGGATCACCTGAATTAAAACCGTCTGACATCATGCTTAGGGTATACGACGGTCGCCCATTAGACCCTGTCGGTCTGTATCAAAATTTCCCAATAAACCTAGCCAACAATAAAATTCTTATAGACATTTAGGCTTTAGACGCACAACTAGACTACAATATACTCCTCGGGCAAAGTTATATGTACGCCATGACTGCAGTCACATCCTATGTATTTAGGGTAATGATGTTTCCCCATGATGATTGGATCACTACCATTGACCAGATCACATAATACAACAAGAATCCCATGACCGCTCTCGATGTTGTGCTACCATACATAGGCACAACCAATTCAAACCATCATCCATCCTCGGGTCATTCCTAGGAGATCCCCCTATTATACTAGAGGAAGTCTCGGAAATCATAGGGGCACCAGTGTGCATGATGCTCTCATAAAAAATCGAAACTAGCCTAGATGTAGAAACCAACAGTACAGATGCCGAAGCCACTGGTATGACATTCCTACCATATGCCATTTCACAGACCCCATTTTTGTATCCCCCACCTGGTTTATATCAAAACAAGTCATGGAAACTATGACATTGCCGAATATGTCTTTTTCAATACCCATGGGGTATTTGGTCCTCCCAAACATGCTGGGAAGTCTAGGCATCACCTCTATAGGGATAACCCATATTTCCCCTCAAGAGGTCATACAAGTTAAAGAAACACCTATAGAAGAGCCAGCTGGCATGACCAAGAAGAATAAAAAAAAGAGGGGAAAAAGTTAAAACCTCAAGTTACCTAGGGCATTACAACCTTGCACATTGTGTGATATCGTAGGTCATCCTACTAATATTTTCCTGGAGTTAGAAGAATTGAAACCCCTTCTACACACCGAAAGAAATGCCACAACCTTGAATTCCCATAAAATGGAACAGGCTATAAACAACCAAGGGAAAGAATTATGCATGAATCATGCGTGTGCCATATGCGACCATTATGGGCATCATACCCATCACTGCCCAAAGATGCTACGATATAAGGATGCCTTGCAAGCCCTAAAACAATATTACCAGGAGGAACCCTGAACACCCCCCATGCAAATTGACAAGGGTGAACCAAAAACCATACTGTACGTATGAGAGGAACCTACATCTTTCTCTTTTACAGTCACCCCAACGGCCTAGAGACGAAAAACAAATGCCACACCACATGCCGCAGCTTGCGCATTATGTGACGAGCTTGATCACTTAGTCACACGGTGCCCCAAGTTAAGGGCGTTTAACCATTGGTATCAAATCTGGCAAGTTTCCCAAATAAAATAAGTTTGGCATAGATGACATACGTGTCAGATTTTTCAGAGAAACCACCATGTGCGTTGTTGTCCCCATATCTATTGATTCTGATCTATGTTGGACTTCATGCGACATTTTGTCACTGAAAATCCCGACTTAGCCAAATTGGACACGGAACCCACAAAAAAAATTACAACTCAAAGGAAGGAAGCAACAAGGACCATATCACATGTGTTAGAGGAGATACGGTCACCTGAATGACCACGTCTTCCCCATAATCATCCTCAGGCTCTAGCCTAGCTCTGTGCACTCTGCGATGAATGAGATCACTTCATTGTTGACTGTGCAACTCTAGATTTATTTGAAATATGGTAGCCAGTCAACCTAGTGTACTACGACGGACTATGAGCAGTTCAATATTATTGTCGAGTATGTTCATATAACCACCCCATTCATCGTTGTCCATACATCCCTCACTTTGTTCAACATTAAATCGTTTATGCCAAGACATAACCCATCTCGCTGTAGAGAAGGGTCGGATTCAAACTTAGTAGGAAGTTTTACAGCCCAAGAGAATGAGGCAACCAGGTCCATCCTCTTCATATTATAAGAAAAACGGCCAACAAAGGGGCAGATTATCACCCCCAACCACCCTCCATGAATAATCCCAGCCTGCGCATTTTGCGGCACATGCAATCATTTGATCGCTCAATGCCCATATTTATGATCATTTCGCAAATGGTACCTAATCACTCAGGTGGTCCAAATGGAGTGGAAAACAAAATAGAAACAATCTTGTCTTATTTTCCAAGAAAAAAATCACGCTCAGTATTGTCCTTACATCCCACAATTTCGACCCATGTTAGAAATTATACGCTCATTAGTCACCAAATTTCTGGATGTAATCGGCTTCAAACCTAAGCAGCTAGGTGCAATCATGCCTTCCCCCCATCGTCACCAAAACCCTAGGAAAGCTGAGGTGACCAATCATCTTAGCTGGGAACGAAACCAACCGAGAACAACATGTGCTCTATGCGATAGAAAGGATCACGTGGTCAATTAATGTCTTGAACTCAAGAAACTCACCATTAGTCTTTTCATGGTCACAACCATACTGCATATCCATCTCTCTAATTAAGAGAAGATCACATGCTTCTATTGCAGGATTTTCTTTCAATTTCACCACACTATGAATTATGAATACCTCCCAATATTACGAATGGAAAGAGAAGCATTGAGTCAAGACTCCAAAAATTAACCACACCACCCAAGACCAAAGACTCGAAGGTGGAAAAAGTGCAAGAATGCATCAATTACCAACCGTCTCCAAGCATCCACATCTAGCATGGATAGTAGTGTTGGTTCTCACACCATCTACTTGTTAGATACCTTTAATCCATGCACCATTTTCACAAGCCATAACCATGAAACATATATGTGCCCCATGTGGAAAACATTTTGGGCACCTCTGCATTCAAGACAATATTTAACTAAAAGAAGGTGCGTGTATCCCTAGTACACCACCAAAAGAGCAAAAATTTTCTCTCAAACAAAAAACCATAACATAAATTCTTCCACCATATAACACTGACGACACATGACACTATCTATGATTCATCTCATCATGCATGGGAACCATGAATCATGTTGTATGCTCATCTTTTATTGGTGTTGAGACCACTGCACCTATCACAACGGTAGTAGTACCTTTGACGATGCAAACCCAACCCATATGCACCCTGTCAACCTCGTCTAGTTCCACGAAATCAAACACATAGTCATATTAATGTTTTTCAACCATCATTGTTAGGCCTGAACAAATTCCTCACAACCTCGCACAAACCAATTCCCCCTTAGAAATATTTTTCACTCTGATGAAGATATTCTAGAGGCCATGACGAAACCAGATTGTCTACGAGACTCAATGCATCACTGATTTTTTTTTCTTCTAGAAAAAGCATTCGTGCCTAGAAACTCAAAAACCTAGGATATATACGCCATTGAATCCAAATAATTCCTTCCATATGGGAAGGTATATTGGTTCAAAAAACCTATCCTAGCGCCCGATGCATTTGAGGAAGGGAATATATCAAATATTTCGCTAATCATTAAGGTGAATATCTCAGGAAAACTAGGAAAAAATGAAGAAATATAGCAAGGGGAAACACTCTCCATAGAAGAGGTAGTAACTTATATAGACTTATTAAAAGAGTACACAGATATATTTTAATGGTATTATTCAAAAATGACAAGGTTAAGCTTCACCATCATAGAACACCACATTGACACCTGGCCTGACGTGTCACCAGTCCACAAAAATCAACGTCAATTACACCCATCCAAAGCATAAGAAATCAAATAAGAGATTGAAAATATTCATAAAGTAGGATTCATCTACCCAATCGCCTACACATCTTGGGTTTCCAACCCTGTACCCATCATGAAAAAATAGGGCACCATCCGAGTATGCACTGATTTTCGAGATTTAAATAAATCTTCTCCCAAGGAAAACTACCCTACGCATTTTATCGACCAAGTCATTGATGCTTGCGCTGGTCATGAGGCCTTGTCCTTCATGGACATATTCTCAGGGTACAACCAAATTAAAATTTGACATATGGATTGGTACAAGACTGCATCACCACCCCCTGGGGCACATTCGCATATCAAGTTATGTCTTTCGCTCTTAAAAACGCTGGAGCCACCTTCCAGTGGGCCATGAATTATATCTTCCATGATCTGGCTTGTCTCATCTTAGATTACTTGGATGACCTCATAGTACAATCCAAGAAATGAAGTGACCATCTAGAGGACTTACGGTTGGTATTCCAACAGTGCCGACACTACAACCTACACTTGAACCCCCTCAAGTGTGTATTCTGCATTAATGCAAGTATAATATTAGGATCCATCATATCCCGATAAGGGATCAGAGTTGCCCCCTCAATTTCCACGCAATAAAAGAAGTACCACCACCTAAAACTCTCAAACAACTTGAAAGCCTACAAGGGAAAGCCAGCTACTTACGACTCTTTGTCCCTGACTATGCCACTTGTGTGCAAGGTTTCCTATGCCTAATCTGTCAAGACATTCTATTCAAATGGGATGATCAGGCTCAAAATTCGTTTAAGTTACTAAAAGACACCTTGTCTTCAGCCCCCTTGATCAGCCAACCCGACTACGACAAAGACTACACCTTATATATATCTGCACCAGACACTACCATAGATGTGGTGTTAGTCCAAGATGGACTAGAAAATAAAGAGCACGTAATCTATTACGTCAAAAAGAACCTATCTGGCCCTACTTTAAAATACAAACCAGAAGAAAAAAATTCCCTAGCCCTAGTAAACGCAGTAAAAAAACTTCGGCATTACATCATCCTAAGGACTACAATAGTCATAGCAACTATCAACCCCATGTGATACATGCTAGCCCACCATATGATGAATCATAAATATGCTTGATGGGTAGTCATACTGCAGGAATTCGACTTGTAGTTCAACTCCGTCAAGAGAAAAAAAGTATTAATCCCAAATGAGTTCATCACTAACCTTCCAAGTCTGACCCAAGGATCCCTAGTTAATGACTCACTCCCATATGAACATCTGTTCTTAGTGACGACCGAGGACCCTTGGTACAATGACATCCTTCTATTCTTTTGATCCTAAAAATTCAAACCACAACTCAGTAGTAATTACCAAAGGTGCATATGCCATCAGGCCCCTAATACCTTCTCATGGGGGATGTCCTTTATCAAAGAGGTGTCGACACTATTTTACATCGATGCCTCACACACAAACAAGATGTTATCACAAAATTTCACCTAATAGACTGCCAATGAGACAACTTCATGTAACTTTTTCATATCAACTTATAACTAAAGTTTAGCCTCTTCAGTCTGAGAGGGCTCTCTCAAAGGGGTTAATGATATTGGATAAAGATGAATCTAGATGGCTAACTCTACTTGGGAAACAACTTTCTTGTGATGTGTATAGGTTGAAAAGAGTATAAGTATGCAATCATTGGGCTTATGAAGTCAACAAATTTAGTGATTTAGTAGTAATTTCACTTGACATACAAGCTGAGGTAGGTAAGAGTTTTTAGCAGAGGTAAGACACACATGAAACATGA
Organism: Pinus albicaulis; assembly: GCA_034641835.2. Classification (NCBI taxonomy): domain Eukaryota; kingdom Viridiplantae; phylum Streptophyta; class Pinopsida; order Pinales; family Pinaceae; genus Pinus; species Pinus albicaulis. Next base: position 1,572,277,682 of record CM076581.1, read on the forward strand.
AATAACACAGTCAATTCATCTATAAAGGAAGTTAGAGCATTACATGAATTAATTATAAGTATTAAAGATGAAAACCACTGTTAGAAAATTATATATTATGGAGCAATGCAACACATAAAATATGCGGAAAATACAAGCACACAAAACACATAAAACTAGAGAGACACAGATATACGTGGTTCACCCAGTTTGGGCTACGTCCACCTCGAACAACCAATCCTTCCTTTCTATTATCCAGCAAATGAAGAGACAAAACCTACAGCATATCCGCTGTAATATCCTCTGTTTTCTCTCACAGTATCCCTATCTGTTTCCCGCTTAGAGAATACACATATAATACATAGCCGCAATACAATACCCTCATACAAAGAGAGCGGTTTCCTTCTAGGGAAAAAAACCTAAACTAAACATAACTTCTACCATCAGGTCATCCGCCTAATCAACAGCCCAGATTGACTAGAAATTAATATACTTTTACAAGGAAATTTTACATCTGTTTTTAGCTTCAGGGGCGCTGCCCCCAAATCCCCCAACCGGGGGGTCAACCCCCCCAGACCCCGCAGGGGGGACAAGTCCCCTCCACACCCCCCCGCTACAAGGGTGTACATTTTTCCTGGGGTATACATCCAACTAAAACAAGGATCTCTGAAATAGGATGAAAATCAGGCTCCACACCCAACAATCTCCCACTTGGAGACTTATTTTAGCAACTCCACCGCTACTTCATTTTCTAGAAAATGACTCCTCTTTGGACCTGGCTGTTTCTAATCTTCATCGTCATCCTTGAATACCAATTGAAACTAAGCACATTCTCAGTTTCTCCCTGGTTACAACTTTTGTTAGCATATCTATAGGATTCTAGCTATTGTGTATCTTTTCCAGCTTCAACTCTCCATCTTCCAATACTGACCATATGAAATGGTACTTGAGATGTATGTGTTTAGTCCTGGAATGAAATGTTGAGCTCTTTGCAATATGAATGGCACTTTGGCTATCATTGTATAATGTACCCATATCATGCTTCTTACCCAATTCACCCATAAACCTTTGTAACCAAATCATTTCTTTACTAGCCTCTGTAGCAGCAACATACTCTGCTTCTATTGTTGAAAGTGCAACAACACTATGGATCTTTGAAACCCAACTGATAGCTGTTCCACCTACAGTAAATACATATCCTGTAGTGCTCCTCTTGTTATCTCTGTCACCTACCATATCTGCATTAACATATCCCTGTAGAGCAATGTTTGAACCACCAAAGCATAATGCTTGATTTTTGGTACCTCTCAAATATCTGAGAATCCATTTTACTGCCATCCAATGTTCTTTTCTTGGATTATTCATGTACCTACTTACAACTCCCACTGCATGTGCAATATCAGGCCTTGTGCAGACCATTGCATACATTAAGCTTCCAACTGTTAATGCATATGGAACTTTAGACATATAATCAATGTCTTCTTAGGTCTTTAGGCACATCTCCTTACTAAGTTTGAAATGGCTAGCAAAAGGTGTACTAACTGGTTTTGCATTGTGCATATTAAATCTTTTCAACACCTTTTGTATGTACTCATTCTGAGATAGTGTTAATTTTTTATTTTTCCTATCTCTGGTTATTCTCATACCAAAGATCTGTTTTGCAGCTCCCAAATCCTTCATTGCAAATGAATTTGCCAATTTTTGTTTGAGCACGTTTATTTCCTGCATTTTAGACCCTACAACAGGCATGTCATCTACATACAATAACAATATAATATAGCTGCCATCAATTTGCTTTTTCAGATAAACACAATGATCAAAGTGACATCTAGTATAACCTTGTTTAGACATAAACTTGTCAAATTTTAGATACCACTGCCTTGGAGCCTGTTTTAAGCCATACAAGCTCTTCTTTAACCTGCATACCAATTTTTCTTTCCCTTTGACCTCATATCCTTCTGGTTGCTGCATGTATATCTCTTCCTCCAAATCTCCATGGAGAAATGTTGTCTTTACATCTAACTATTCAAGATTTAAATCTTCCACTGCTAAAAGACTTAAAATAGTTCTGATTGAAGTCATTTTAACAATAGGAGAAAATATTTCATCAAAATCAATACCTTTCTTCTGTGCAAACCCCTTCACCACAAGTCTGGCTTTATACCTCTGTTTTCCTCCATCTTCTTCCTTCAGCCTGTAAACCCATTTATTCTGCAATGTAGTTTTACCTGTAGGCAACCTGACTAAGTCCCAAGTCTGGTTATGCATTAAGGAGTCCATCTCTTCTTCCATGGCTAGCTCCCACTTCTTCCTGCTTTCAACCTGCATTGCTTCTTCATAACATTTGGGTTCACCAGAATTAGTCAACAATAAATAATATAATGAAGGAGAGTATCGTTCAGGGGGTCTACTTATCCTGGTAGATCTTCTAACACCACTTTCAGGTGTTTGAGGTGCCTGTTGCTGTTGTGGTGGTTGTTGCTGCTGTGGTTGTTGATTATTATTATTTTCAAGCACCTTTACTTTTTCAGTTATCTCATCAAGAACCGTGTATTCTTTGCTTTCTTTTTCCTGTTTCTTTTCCTGCAACTGATTCTTATACAAGACCTTTTCATTGAATATTACATCTCTGCTCCTAATGATTTTGTGATTTTCATAATCATATAAGCGATAACCAAAATCATTAACACCATATCCAATAAAGGTACATTTCTTTTATTTTGCCTCAAGATTTGTTCTATTTTCTTTATTAATATGGACAAAGGCCTCACAACCAAAAGGCTTTAAAAAAGAGTAGTTTACCTTTTTACCTGTCCATGCTTCCTCTGGAATACCACCATCCAAGGAACTTGAAGGCCCTCTGTTTATTATATAAACAGCAGTATCTACAGCATCTGCCCAAAATTGTAAAGGCAATCCCGCATGCAATCTCATGCACCTTGCACGCTCCATGATTGTTCTGTTCATTCTTTCTGACACACCATTTTCTTGTGGTGTTCTTGGAACTGTCTTCTCTCTGCGAATTCCATGCTCTGAACAGTACCTATCAAACTCTTTGATGCAATATTCACCTCCATTGTCTGATTTGAGACACTTCAACTTCTTTCCTGTCTCAATCTCAACCAAAGCTTTCCATTTCTTGAAAATATCAAATACATCAGATTTATTCTAAATACAATAAATCCATGTTTTTCTAGTTGCATCATCAATAAAAGTAACATAATAACGAGAGCCACCAAGAGATGATACCTGAGCAGGTCCCCATATATTTGTATGCACAAGCTCTAATATTTCACTCTTCTTTTCTTTACCAACTCTTAGAAATCTGACTCTCTTCTGTTTTCTATAAATTCAGTCCTCACAGAAATCCAAATCAACATTCTTCAAACCCGACAACAAATTTCTTGAGTGAAGAATCTTCATCCCCTTCTCACTCATGTGTCCGAGCCTATGATGCCATAATGCTACATCTGCTCCTTTGGAAGTTAAAGCATTAACAGAGTTAGAAATACCATTGCATAAATACAATGTACCAACCTTTTCACCTTTTTCTATTACCAGGGCTCCTTTGGTGACCTTCCAAGTTTTATCCGTGAAAGTTGTCACACAACCTTCACCACCTAACTGCCCTGTTGAAATTAGATTTTTCTTCAGATCTGGAACATGCCTTACCTCCTTTAGTAGCCATTGGTTTCCATTCTGTTGTTTTACAAGAACTTTACCCATTCCAAAATTTTTATAGGGTTTATCATCACCCAAACGAACTTGTATAAAATCTCCTTGAACATAGTCATGAAAATATTTCTTATCAGGTGTGGCATGGAATGAAGCCCCTGAATCTACAACCCAAGAATCAGTAATATTTTCGAAAGAAAGAATCGAAGCATCTTGTAACACATCACCCGTCACATTTGCTTCATGATTGTTTTCTTGCTATGTGTCTTCTTATTTTCCCTTCCAAGATCTACAGTCTTTCTTTAGGTGTCCTTTCTTTCTGCATTTCCTGCACACTATCCCCGATCTAGACTTGGATCTACCTTTTCTTGATTTACTGCAATATCCCGATCTCTTTCCTCTTTCCATTATTCTTCCCCTAGACTTTGCACTCAAAGCATTACCCGATGTCTCACCGGAGCTTGTCCGTCGCATTTCCTTGCTAAGGATAGCACCGACAACATCATCAAACTTTAAAGTACTAGATCCAAAGATAGAGTTAATAATGGCCATAAATAAACCATTCCAACTTTCTGGCAATGAGCACAAGAATAACAGAGCTCTAACTTCATCATCAAAGTTTACCCCTACAGAACTTAACTGACTGGTAACTGTATTAAGATCATTTAAATGGTTTGCAACAGATCCACCTTCCAACATCTTCATATTAAATAATCGTTTCATAAGAAATACATTGTTTGAGGCCGAGGGTTTTTCATATAGTTTCACCAATGTCTGCTTCAAACCCTCTGTTGTTGTTTCCTTCGAAATATTGAAGGCGGCTGATGCCGCAAGGCACAACCGTACTATTCCGAGTGCCTTTGTATCGAGAATGTTCCATTCCGCGTCTGTCATGGCTGTCAGATTCTTTGTTTTTCCGCTCAATGGTAGGTACAGATCTTTCTGATACAGATAATATTCCATCTTTATCTTCCACAGCGGGAAGTTTTGGCCATTAAATTTCTCGACCCTAAACTTACCATCTTCTGCCATTGCTCCCACTCGAACCAGGAACCCTTCTTTCCTGTGAGTTTATCAACCAAATATACCTTCGGCTCTGATACCAGTTGTTAGAAAATTACATATTATGGAGAAATGCAACACATAAAATATGCGGAAAATACAAGCACACAAAACACATAAAACTAGAGAGACACAGATATACGCGGTTCACCCAGTTTGGGCTACGTCCACCCTGAACATCCAGTCCTTCCTTTCTGTTATCCAGCAAAATGAAGAGACAAAACCTACAGCAAATCCGCTGCAATATCCTCTATTCTCTCTCATAGTCTCCCTATTTGTTTCCCGCTCAGAGAATACACATATAATACACAGCCGAAATACAATATCCTCATACAAAGAGAGGGGTTGCCTTCTAGGGAAAAAAAACCCTAAACTAAACATAACTTCTACTGTCAGATCATCCGCCTAATGAACAGCCCAGATTGACTAGAAATTACTATACTTTTACAAGGTAATTCTACATTTTTGTTTAGCTTCGGGGATGTTACCCCCGAAACCCCCGCTGGGGGACCGCTAGCCCCCGGACCCCGCGGGGGGGACAAGTCCCCCCCACTACAAGGGTGTACAGTTTTCCTGGGGTATACATCCAGCTAAAACAAGGATCTCTGAATCACGATGAAAATCATGTTGGGTATGTGTTATATTCTTTCCACGACTAAGCACGCAGGGGGGTAAGAGGGGGGGGAAATAGCCCCCCTTGTCGGGGTCCGGGGCAGCGCCCCGGCGAAAATTTTTGGTCCTTAATTTCCGGTGGGTAGTCCGCGTCCATGGTTTTGTGAATGGTTTTGCACATGGTATTGGGGCACGATGGTTTTCGGCCCCTGGTATTTTTGTAGATCCTGTCAAGGGAACTATGGTTATGTTATAATCCAGGGTTTATGGATTGGGGTTTATGTATGCTTCAGCATGTATATATATGTGCTGTAATGCTAAAAGGAATATAAAGAAATGAAAAATCAAGCTGGTCGTCCCGATTTGGGATCCAGGGGAAAATCTCTGTGTTTATTTGTTTTATGTTTTATGCTCTCTCTATTATTTATCTTCTGTTATAAGATTCGTGAGTAGATAATTTATGTTCAGGGTTAAAACCTACATTTGGTATCAGAGTAGTTTCGGCTTCAAGGGGATGACTTTGCTACTGAGGGTTTTTTTCTCGAGCTTATGGTAGACCCTGTTCAATGGGAGATCTGTGGGATCAATTCTTGTGGTGAAAGAAGATGGCGAGCAGCGGGAAGATAGAGATCGATAAATTTAATGGTCAGAGTTTTGAGTTATGGAAGCTCAAGATGGAGGATCTGCTGGTGGATAAATATCAGTGGATTGCGGTAGATCCAGGTACTAAACCAACGGCAATGTCAAATGAATACTGGAAGAAACTGGATCGGAAGGCTAAGAGCACAATACGGTTGTGTGTCTCAGATTCAGTATTGTTGAATGTGTCTGGGGAAGCTACGGCAAAGACCTTATGGGACAAGCTAGGGACTTTGTACCAATATAAGTCTCTGGTGAATAAGTTGTTCCTACGGAAAAATTTGTATAACCTGAGGATGAAGGATGGAGACTCGGTGACAGAGCATCTGAACACCTTCAATACTGTGGTAAGTCAGTTGTCATCTGTTGATATTAAAATATCAGATGAAGATAAGTGCATCAGTTTTTTGTGTTCTCTACCAGATTCGTGGGACAGTCTGGTTATTGCAATAGGTAGCAATACAACTACCTTGAATTTTTATGACATTGTCTTAGCCTTGCTGTCGGAGGAAATGAGATGGAGAAATATGGAGGGTCGGAATGGAGATGCCTTATCTGTACGAGGAAGGTCCCAGAATAGAAACAAGAATAAGGTTTCGAGTGGGAGATCTAAATCTAAAGGGAGATCTAAATCTCCTGGAAAGTTTGTAAAGGTATGCTGGAAATGTGGAAAGGAAGGGCACTACAAAAAGGAGTGTAGATCTAAAGCTCCTGAGAAACGAAAGGGATCTGATGATGTTCCTTCTGCAGAGGCAAAAACCACCTTGGATGAAGGTGGGGATGTGTATTTGGCTTCTTCTTCAAGTACACATGTAGATCATGATTCATGGCTGATTGACTCATGTGCATCCTTTCACTTCACTCCCCATAGGGAGTGGTTCTGCGAGTATGAGAAATATGATGGTGGTGATGTCTTCGTAGGGGATGATAGGAAGGACATAATCGTCGGACATGGAAAGGTCAAGCTGAAGCTGCAAGGTGGAAGGATTAGAACACTTCCTGGTGTTCTGCATATTCCTGCATTGGCCAACAATCTGATTTCTGTAAGCAAGATAGATGATGCAGGTGTAAAAACAGTGTTCGAGAAAGATGCCTGCAAGATGGTTCGGGGAGCACTGGTATTAATGCTATGAGTTCGGACTAGAACTCGTACAAGCTACAAGGTAGCACTATTATTGATGGTGTCAGCTCGTGGTTCCCGAAAGTGGAGTAGAAAGCCTAGCAGTCTCTGGAGATAATACCATGCTATGGAATCAAAGGCTTGGACATACTTGAGAGTATGGCCTTCGGATACTACATGGAAATGGTATGGTAGAAGGTATGTCTAATAGCTCTCTAGATTTTGATTTCTATGAACATTGTGTATATGGGGAGCAGAATCAGGTGAGTTTTACTTCTAGTGCTATGAGGGCAAACAAGATATTAGAGCTTGTGTATAGTGATGTGTTTGGACCTGTGTCGGTTCCATCACTAGGAAATTCTATGTACTATGTTTCATTCATAGATGACTTCTCAAGGAATACATGGATATATTTCGAGGAAGAAATCTAAATTCTTTGACAAATTTAAATAATTTAAGGCTCGTGAAAAACTAGACAGAGAAGAAGATAAAGGTGCTGAGGACAGATAATGGTGGGGAGTTCTGCAAGAAGGAATTTGAAGAGTTCTGTAAGAAGTGTGGTATACGGCAAAAGACTACTCTATACACACCTCAGCAAAATGGAGTTAGAGAAAGAATGAATAGAACATTGATGGAAAAGGCAAGAAGCATGCTCAGTGGTACTAGGATAGGACAAGAATTCTGGGCAGAGGCAGTGGAGACTGCATGTTACTTAGTTAACAGATCACCCTCATCAACGTTGGAGGATAATACTCCACATGAAGTATGGACTGGTAAGAAACCCTCTCCTTCACATCTAAGGATATTTGGATGTGATGCATATGTACATGTTCGAAAGGAGAAAAGGACCAAGTTGGATAATAAATCTGAAAGGTGCATCTTTATTGCGTATAAGGATGGTTTAAAGGGTTACAAGCTTTGGAACCTAGAACAAGGAAGGTTGTGTACAACCGAGATGTGGTGTTTAGAGAAGTGAAAGATGTTTTTAAACATGAATTCCTACCAAAGGAACTCGAGAAGATAGAGTTTGACCTAAAGGAGGATGAATCGTACTCTACAACAACAGACTCTTTTAAGATGAAGAGCTACAACCTAGCTTTGAGAAGACTGAAAAGAAGGCAACTAGAAAGCATAGTCCATCCGTCGACAGGTTTACCTAACTATAAAGGATGATGAACCCGTAATCGCCGTATGATTCGCAGGATGGAAAACTCGGAAGGAGGCCATGGTTGGATGAATGGTATCCCACAAAACGATGCATGGGATCCGGTGTGGAGTTGCCGGCTGGAAGGAAGCCCATTGGGAGAAAATGGGTGTTTAAGAAGAAGATGAATGTAGAAGGCAAGGTGGAGAAATACGAAGCTTGGTTGGTAGCAAAAGGTTATTCCCAAGTTCCGGGAATTGATTTTGGTGATATTTTTTCTCTTGTTGCCAAATTTACTTCTATTAGATTAGTTTTATTTGTTGCTGCTGCATTTGATTTTGAGATAGAAAAGATGGATGTGAATATAGAATTTCTTCACGGGGATTTAGAAGAGGAGATCTACATGAAGCAACCTGAAGGCTTTATAGTGAAGGGTAAGAAAGAACTGGTATGCAGGTTGAAGAAGTCTCTGTATGGAAGCAAAACAAATACCAAGGATGTGGTACTCTAAATTTGATACCTATATATGGGGACTTGGCAAGGAGGATCATCGTGTTTATTTTAAATTAATTGGTGGACCGTGTTATTTATTTGGTCTTGTATGTGGATGATATATTGTTGATTGGAAATGACAAAGAAATTACCAAAGATTGGAAGACCCAACGTTCTCCAAATTCAACAATGAAGGATCTAGGTGTCATCAACTATTTTTGGCACGGAAATTAAGAGAGATCGCAAAGAGGAAGCTCTGGTTAAATCAGAGGAAGTATGTGGAGACTATATTACAGAGGTTCAATATGCAGGATAGTAAACCAGTGAATGTTATGATTCCTGTAGGTATAAAGATGTCTGCTGAACAGATTCCCAAGACACAAGAAGAAGAGAAGGACATGTCCTGTGTTCCATATGCAAGTGCAGTGGGTAGCTTGATGTATTCAATGGTATGTACTAGACCATACATTTCACATGCAAGTGAGCATTGGAGTTATGTTTATGTCAAACCTGGTGGCTGAGCATTTAGAATGTACAGCAGTTTGCCGGATATTTACGTGGCACTAAGATTATAATGAAGTACTGTAGGGAAGACCAGGATTGGAAAGAATGTTGGAAATTCATGGCTTTGTTGATGTAGACTGGGCTGGAGATATGGACCAAAGAAGATCTACAAGTGGGTATGTGTTTAGCCTATTTGGAGGTGCAGTCAATTGGATGAGTAAAAGACAGTCTGTAGTGGCTATTTCAACTACAGAGGTAGAATACATAGCAGCCACTCATGCAAGCAAGGAAGAAATTTGGTTGCAAAGATTGTGTTCAAGTATGGGGTTGGTACAACAAGATATAAGGATAGAATTTGATAGCCACGACTAAGCACGCGCAATGGGGGGGCGGTAGCCCCCCCTGTCGAGGTCCAGGGTACAGGCCCTGTACCCTTGCAATCCCACTCTTCGGTGGGTAGTCCACGTCCATGGTTTTGTGCATGGTTTTGCACATGGTATTGGGGTACGATGGTTTTCGGCCCCTGGTATTTTTGTAGATCCGGTCAAGGGAACTACGGTTATGTTCTAATCCAGGTTTTATGGATTGGGGTTTATGTATGCTTCGGCATGTATATATATGTGTGTTGTAACACTAAAAGGAATATAATGAAAAATCAAGCTGGTCGTCCCGATTTGGGATCCAGGGGAAAATCTCTGTGTTTATCTGTTTTATGTTTTATGCTCTCGCTATTGTTTATCTTCTATTATAAGATTCGTGAGTAGATAATTTCTGTTCAAGTTTAAAACCTACAAATCAGGCTCCACACCCAACAACCACTACAAATGGTACACATAGAAAATATAGATCAAGTAAGCACTAAAAATCCATGAGAATCTCAAGTTGGCCAAGTAAAATTTCTCTATATTACTGAAAACAGTCAAATTACATAAAGCTGCAATATTGCCAAAAAATCTCCAACCCTTTACAAATTTGAATATCTGCCCTTTAATAGACTTGTTACATGATGAGATGATCTGCCTCATGGCTAGATTCATCGAACTTTTCCTAATGACACCTTGCATAACAAGAAAACATCTACTTTAATGAGAAAATGACAGTTATTCTATTTGACAGTCCTTTTCCTAATAGGACTCAAACTGTTCATTATTACATCAACTACTTTATCTCCTAATATCAGTTACATTTTTGACAACTATTCCTTCACATGTTCGAATAGGGTATGATGGAACTCATCACTACATGACATCTTAATTAACCTCCTCTAAAACTGGAAACAAACCCTGCTTTTTAGGAAAACTAGTCCCTATCTTCAACGCATGGTTTGGCTAATGAGTTATCTTCATCTGCTAGTCTTCAAGTCTTGGATAACTGCTAACATAGTCCTTTGACCCTTTGAAAGTATCCACCTGTCCAAAACTACACAAAAACCTGCTCATAAAGCTTCAAAACAGCACGCTACGAAAGTATGACAGTTTCGTAGCATACGCATACTTTCGTAGCATTACAAAAATGCCCTTTGCCATCAACTTTTCTGATTCTTTCCTTTTGCATTGTATTCCTCACGTCTTGACATATCCTCCATGTGATTTCCTCCTCTTGGAAGCTCCCCAAAATGGTTCAAAAGGCAAAAAGAAAGTTGGAGTGGTTTAGTAGCGTTTTACTAGCTTCAAGCTAGGAAACGCTACGAAACTACTGAAAAGTGTGTTATTTCCAGATTTTTGTCTAGCTTCAAAAATGTGTCTTCCAACTGTAAAAACTTTGTTTCCAACATGCCATTTACCTTCAAAAACATAAACCAGCTCAAACTAGGAGTCTTGAGGTGTTTCTTCCTCATTGATGATGAGTTGAGCTACTAGCTCCTCAACTACTGTCATTTTTAGACCTTTCTTCTCCAGCGCCTCATGGATTAGCTCTCGCTGCTCTTGGAGGTCTTTAACCTGATCCTTCAGCTTCTTATTTGTAGATTTTAAATGCATGTTAATTCTCCTGACATGTTTCACCTCTTTCCTCAATGGCATGGTCCATTTGATTAACCGCTGTGTATTATCTAGGGTCTTGGAAACACTGTCAACTTGGTCTCCCCAAACCTCTTTTATCTTTTCAAATTGAACCTTTTGGACATTGTGTTTCCTTGCTTCCTTCTTCATCACTGCAATTTCATGGTTAGCTAACCTTAACTATTCTTCAAGGAGTTCAAACTCTGTTTTTTCAATTACTTTTTCTTTTCCTTTCTTTGGCTTGCTAACTGTATCTTTTTTTGCAGGAGATGAAAGATCAATAATGTCTTGTGGTGGCTTGGTAGTATCAGTAGCTGGATGAACTTCTTTGTTGCTCTCCAAAAGTTTTCTAGCATGCCTTGTCATGGGCTTTCTTGCTTGGAACATGAAACCTGCATCTTCACCTTCAAAGTCTAGCTTCTTTGCAGATTTAGCTTTCTTAACTTTCTGTCCACCCTCCTCTATATCTTCAGCTTGGACTATAGGAGTCTCTTCAATATCAATGGCATGTAGTATGTCTTCTAAATTTCCTTCAGCTACTATTTTGTCTTCTACAGCCACTGTTTTGTCTTCTAAAGCCGTTGTTTGGCTCCTTGTAATCCTTTTGCTTCCTTGTTTACTCATAGCTTGTTTTTGTTTTGCAGGTTTGATCACTTTTGATTTTTGTTTTGCAGGTGGGACATTGGGTGTTTCAAAACTCTACAATTGCTCTGTTTCCATCATGACTGGTTCACTTTGCTCTACTCTTGCTGGTTCACTTGGTTCTGCCACTAAAGGTCATGGGATACCCCTAGGTTTAGGTGTTCTTGTAGGAGTAAGGGTATCCAATTCAAAACCACTAACAAATAAGAAAGAAGACCAGTCTCTGCCTAGTCTTTGGAGCTCATCTAAAACTAGAAATTTTATTAAACCATGATGAAACAATGAAGTTTCACTTCCTTCATATTTTTCTTGGACCTTATCTGCCATTTTTGCTAAAATTCTGTGTAAATAGAAAGGCAGATCAAGAGATATCTTACTAGCAAAGTGTAGGAGAAACTTTAAATGGTAAGAATAGACTTTATGGTATCTCCCTTCACAAGTGAAATAGTTTTGGATGATAAGCAACAACTTTGAGTAGTTATCCTTCATGCATCTCCTTGGAATGGCATTTGTAAGGTCCATTTCATTGTTTTCTGGCTTGATAAACTCTTTGCACTCCTCCATGTTGAATTTGAACCCTTTGAACCACTTCTCTTGTCCCCTTGGAATCCATTTTGCTGTTGCAATGACCTCTGGTGTAATGGTAAGATTTAGCATACCTACTTTAGTATTTGTTCCACTAAAATTTAGAGCAAATTCTTTGGAAACCTGTACATGGCAGCCTTGCAGTCTTTCACAAAACTGTAAACATCCTAATCTTCTGAAGACTTATACAACTGTTGGGTCTTCATTGATCATATTCATATATGATGGCTCATATATTAGACATTGGCCACCCTTATTTGTCTTTCTTTTTTCAGCCATAGTTTCTTTAGTGTCTTCTTAGCCACTCTTGATAGTTTTTAGCCTCGCTTGATAATTCTCTACCTCGCTTGATCACTGATATCTACAACCTTTGAACTACCAACCACAGCTTTGTCTTAATGAAATGCTATCCAGAGCTCAATATCACACAAAGAAGGAATGAAGAATGAGAAATGACTTAATTTGGAAAGATTTTGAAGTACAAAGCCCACTCATAACACAATGATGACTCATACATGCCTAAAATGGTGATGATGACTTCAGCCCTCACCATGTACCTTGATATTTACCCTAACTGAATCAAATGGTATCTAACTTATCCTTTTCAAATGATTTTCTGACACCTAACAACTAATTTGACATGACAGATAGGAAACCTCACTTTTGTAGCGTTCTTAGTGTATTTCTGGGTGGTTTCTTGGCTAAAACGACCATTTCGGTACTAAACATTGGGAAATGAAAACTGTCAGAAAATTATGAGTGATGTGACATGAGGGGATTTGAAAGTGAGTGGGTTTAGACCTTAGGGTAAATTTAATAAGAAAAATTAAAAAATTTCCTTGACCAAGTAATAAAAAATAAACCCTACAAGCCTACCTTTGACACATGAACCTATATGACTTTGTCAAATGATGCTTCATTTTTCTGAGTAATAACAAAAGCTAAGCAAGCCCTAAATGATTTCCATAGTGGGGCTTATAGAGACCACGTCTTAGGGATGGCCACTGCGAAAAAAGTCTTGCGAGCTGGTTATTTTTGGCCCACCTTATTCCAGATTGCATTCAAGTAGTCAAAAGGTGCGAGCGATGCCAAGGCTTCGCCCACAAGGCAATAGCACCTCTTTCTCCTATGCACCCGATCATTGTAGCAGGTCCCTTTTGTAAATGGGGAATCAAATTTATGACTTGAAACCATGCGTCATCTGTAAACCACAAATACATCATTGTAGTCATCGACTATTTTACAAAGTGGGTAGCTATGCCTATGTTAGAAATTTATATATATTATAGAGCAATGAAACACATAAAATATGTGGAACACACAAGCACACAAAACACATAAAACCATAGAGACACAGATATACGTGGTTCACCCAGTTTGGGCTACGTCCACCCCGAACAGCCAGTCCTTCCTTTCTATTATCTAGCAAAATGAAGAGACAAAACCTACAGCAGATCCATTGAAATATCCTTTGTTCTCTCTCACAGTCTCCCTATTTTTTTCTCGCTCTGAGAATACACATAAAATACATAGCTGCAATACAATACCCTCATACAAAGCAAGGGGTTGCCTTCTAGGGAAAAAAACCCTAAACTAAACATAACTTCTACCGTCATATCATCCGCCTAATGAATGGCCTAGATTGACTAGAAAATACTATACTTTTACAAGGAAATTTTACATTTGTTTTCGCCGGGGCGCCGTCTCGAAACCCGTCGCGGGGGGGGCTCCCGACAAAGTCGCAAATGCCCTCTCTAGACCCCCCGCAAATCGCTAATTACGGGGGCGGCGTTATCGCCCCATTAAGGTACAGGTCCAACGCTGTGAACACTGATACAAACTAAAAAAGATAATCGTGCTCCACACGCAATAATCTCCCACTTAGAGATCGATCGTATAACCCACTGGCCGCTTCATCACGTCGGGACAATGACTCCCTCTTTTGACCTGGTTTTTTTTTATCTTCATCGTCATCCTTAAATACCAATTGAAATTGAGCATAATCTCGCTTCTCCCCGATTACAACTTTTGTTATCATATCCGCAAGATTCTCGCTAGTGTGTATCTTTTCCAGCTTCAATTGTCCATCTTCCAACACTGACCGTATGAAATGGTACTTGAGTTGTATGTGTTTAGTCCTAGAATGAAATGTTGATTTCTTTTAAAGATGAATGGCACTTTGGCTGTCAATGTATAACATGCCCATCTCATGCTTCTTACCTAATTCATTCACAAACCTTTATAACCAAATCATTTCTTTACTAGCCTCTGTAGCAGCAACATACTCTGCATATGTTGTTGAAAGTGCAACAACACTTTGGATTTTTTAAACCCAATTGACATTTGTTCCACCTACAGTAAATACATACCATGTAGTGCTCCTCATGTTATCTCTATCATCTGCCATATCTACATCAACATATCCCTGTAGATAAATGTTTGAACCACCAAAGCATAATGCTTAATTTGTGGTACCTCTGAAATATCTGAGAATCCATTTCACTGCCATCCAACATTCTTTTCTTGGATTGTTCATGTACCTGCTTACAACTCCCACTGCATGTGCAATATCAGGCCTTGTGCAGACCATTACATACATTAAGCTTCCAACTGCTGATGCATATGGAAATTTAGACATATAATCCATTTATTCTTGGGTCTTGGGGCACATCTCCTTACTAAGTTTGAAATGGCTAGCCAAAGGTGTACTAACTGGTTATCTATTCTCGTTTCTGGAATATTTTCAACACCTTTTGTATGTACTCATTCTGAGACAGTGTTAATTTGCGATTTTTCCTGTCTCTAGTTATTCTCATACCAAGGATTTGTTTCGCAGCTCCCAAATCCTTCATTGCAAATAAATTTTCCAATTTTATTTTGAGCACATTTATATTTCGCATGTTAGACCCTGAAACAAGCATGTCATCTACATACAATAACAATATAATATAGTTTCCATCATTTTTATTTTTTAGATAAACACAATGATCAGTATAACCTTGTTCAGACATAAACTTGTCAAAATTTAGATACCACTGCCTTGGAGCCTGTTTTAAGCTATACAAGCTCTTATTTAGCTTGCACACTAATGTTTCCTTCCCTTTGACCTCATATCCTTCTGGTTGTTGCATATAGATATCTTCCTTCAAATCTCCATGGAGAAATGTTGTCTTTACATCTAACTGTTCAATATGGAAATTTTCCACTACTACAAGACTTAAAATAGTTTTGATTGAAGTCATCTTAACAACAGGAGAAAATATTTCATCAAAATCAATACCTTTCTTCTGTGCAAACCCCTTCACCACAAGCCTAGCTTTGTACCTCTATTTTCCTCCATCTTCTTCCTTCAGCCTATAAACCCATTTATTCTGCAATATTGTTTTTCCAGAAACCTAACTAAGTCCCATGTCTGGTTATGTATTAAGGATTCCATCTCTTCTTCCATGGCTCGCTCCCACTTCTTCCTGGTTTCAACCTGCATTTCTTCTTCATAACATTCGGGTTCACCAGAATCAGTGAACAATAAATAATATAATGAAGGAGAGTATTGTTCAGGCGGTCTACTTATCCTGGTAGATCTTCTCACACCACTTTTAGGTGTTTGAGGTGCCTGTCACTGTTGTGGTGGTTGCTGTTGTTGTGGCTATTGATTATTATTATTTTCAGGCACCTTTACTTTTTCTGTGATCTCATCAAGAACAGTGTATTATTTGTTTTCTTTTTCCTGCAATTGATTCTTATACAAGACCTTTTCATTGAATATTACATCTCTGCTCCTAATGATTTTGTGATTTTCATAATAATATAAGCGATAACCAAAATCATTAACACCATATCCAATAAAGGTACATTTCTTTGATTTTTCCTCAAGATTTGTTCTATTTTATTTATTAATATGGAAAAATGCCTCGTGGCTAAAAGGATTTAAAAAATAGTAGTTTACATTTTTACCTGTCCATGCTTCCTTTGGAATACCACCATCCAAGGAACTTGAAGGCCCTCTTTTTATTAGATAAATAGCAGTATCTACAGCATCTGCCCAAAACTGTAAAGGCAATCCTACATGCAATCTCATGCACCTTGCACGCTCCATGATTATTCTGTTCATCCTTTCTGACACACTATTTTCTTGTGGTGTTCTTGGAACTGTCTTCTCTCTGCGAATTCCATGCTCTGAACAATACCTATGAAAATCTTTACTGCAATATTCACTTCCATTTTCTGATTTGAGACAATTCAACTTCTTTCCTATCTCAATATAAACCAAAGCTTTCCATTTCTTGAAAGTATCAAATACATCATATTTATTCTGAATACAATAAATCCAAGCTTTTCTAGTTGCATCATCAATAAAAGTAACATAATAACGAGATCCACCAAGAGATGATACCTAAGCAAGTCCCCATACATATGTATGCAAAAGCTCTAATTTTTTTCTCTTCTTTTCTTTCCCAACTCTGAGAAATCTGACTCTCTTCTGTTTTCCATAAATAAAATTCTCACAGAAATCCAAATCAACATTATTCAAACCCGGCAACAAATTTCTTGAGTGAATAATATTCATCCCCTTCTCACTCATGTGTTCGAGCCTATGTGCCATAATGTTGCATCTGCTTCTTTGGAAGTTAAAGCATTAAAAAAGTTAGAAGTACCATTGCATAAATACAATGTACCAACCTTTTCGCCTTTTGCTATTAGCAGGGATCCTTTGGTGACCTTCCAAGTTTTATCTGTGAAAGTTGTCACACAACCTTCACCGCCTAACTGCCCTATTGAAATCGGATTTTCTTCAAATCTAGAACATGCCTTACCTCCTTTAATAGCCATTGGTTTCCATTCTGTTGTTTTACTATAACTTTACCCATTCCAACAATTTTACAGGGTTTATCATCACCCAAACGAACTTGTCCAAAATCTCCTTGAACATAGTCATGAAAATATTTCTTATTAGGTGTGGCATGGAATGAGGCCCATGAATCTACCACGCAAGAATCAGTAACATTTTTGAAAGAAATAATCAAAGCATATTGTAACACATCACCTGCCACATTTGCTTCATGATTGTTTTCTTGATGTGCGTCTCCTTCTTTTCCCTTCCAAGATCCACAGTGTTTCTTCAGGTGTCCTTTCTTTCCGCATTTCTAGCACACTATCGCTGATCTGGACTTGGATTTTCCTTTGCTTGATTTACTACGATATCTCGAGCTCTTTCCTCTTTCCATTTTTCTTCCCCTAGAATCGGCACTCAAAGCATTACCCGATGTCTCACTGAAGCTTTTCTGTCGCATTTCCTTGCTAAGGATAGCACCGAAAACATCATCAAACTTTAAAGTACTAGATCCAGAGACAAAGTTGCTAATGGCCATAACTAAACTATTCCAGCTTTTTGGCAATGAGCACAAAAATAAAAGAGCCCTAACTTCATCATCAAAGTTTACCCCTATAGAACTTAACTGACTGGTAACTGTATTAAAATCATTTAAATGGTCTACAACAAATCCACCTTCTGACATCTTCATATTAAATAAATGTTGTTAGTCATCAGTAATTTTTTGCCTTTGTATATGACTAAATGTCTATCCTAGATTTCTAGAAACAAAATTCATGAATCTTGTGAGTTCTAGAAATCTCACTACCTTCATTATCCTTAGGATAATTTTTTCACTGTTCTACTACTATATCATGTCATAATCAGCCTATCACTCATAGAAGATCCCTCATGGACTCATGCCTCTCATCTCTGTCCCATTTTCACACCTATAAATCTCATTACTCCATTTGTCCCTTGCCCATAACTCCATTATCCAACTAGGGTTTTTTAGGGAAATTTTTCTTGGTTTCATGACCTCCATGGTTAAAACATCAACAAGGCTCATATCTTGATGCTATTACACCTCCTCCCATTCTTAATATACCTTCATAAACCCTCCCCATCACTCCTATCCCTCAAAATCATCATTTTTATACAAAACTTAGTCTATTGCCACAGTTTGACACTTTTCGAGACTAGGCCTGTGTTTTTCCCTTTTGGACCCCTTCCCCTCATGAAATACTTGAAATTACACTTTCCCCTACTCCATAACATCTATCCCTATCCCCCAAAATTTCCCCAAGAATTTAGACAACCCTTAACCCCTTCATTCCATTCCCTCTACAAGGCAGTCCTAGATCCCCTACTCCAAACCCTAATTTCCTCTTCCAACTAAGCTAGGGTTTGCTATGGAAAAGAGTCATAAGATAAGAATATCCATATGGTAGGTCATATCAGCAATCATGAAGCCATGCCAACTAATAAACATCATGCCTCCATCATTTTCCAAGAATTCATTCCAAGGGCCAAGTCATTTGCCACACCTAGGGCCAGTGTTGCTTAAAAATATGTTTCTGGCCAAAAAGAGATCAATTTGGAAAAATTGAAAGATTTTTTTTCCATCATAGGGCCACGAAGAAAAACCTCCTTCATTTTTTACATAGGTATCATGGTTTGGGAGAAGTGTCAAAAATACAGGTGTCACGAGAGAATTTATGCACTGCTGGTGTGACCTTGGGAAACTCCGTTTTTCTCATAGCTTGACTGTCCAAATGAATTTATTTATAATTCACATGACAACTATAATTGAATAGCTTTACAATGATCTATCATGAGCTCAATTTGGAATTGTGGAAGGCCTCCAAAAGTTGTCTGCACCAGCACTCTGCATTTCTGCACCATCAGTCATCATTTTTTGAACAATAATAGGAAAATACATTTTTGACAAGGAAAATCAACCTCATTTAGGAAATTAATGGTATATTTGGAAATTAGACAGGTTAATATTTCCAAAAAGCTATCATGGTCCCAATTCTGACACTGGGAAGGCTTCCAAATTCCCCCTACAAAAAGGCCTATTTTTGCACTGCGCTCCTGGAAAGTTTTTCCCATATAAATTACACATGGCGTTGCACTCCTGGGAAATGGTGATGCGGCTTTAGCCAAGAGGCCTTCCTCAAGTGACTTCCCAGTGAGAGATTTATGCAAAAATAAAAATAAAAAGATGTATCAACACCATGAAGTAAACCCACAGCTTCCTTTCACTGCTACAAAGGGCCATACAACATCCATCAAGTATACAAAGAAAGATGCATAGGTTCAACATGTGAAAATGGAGAAAACCAAGAAAAATCACCAGCCTTTGAGGGTTTAAAAGGTGCCAACTCCAAAAGAGATAAATAATCAAAAGGATAGCTGTCCCTTACTTAATTTTCTGCAAAAGAGTCAAAAAGCTATCAGCCTAGCAAGAAGTAAGGTAATGAGAGGCACCATCACAAGAAAACCACTCACAACCAAGAAGAAAGAAACAAGGTATGGGTTTGATGGAAATCGGGATTTATGACTGTTTTGACCAAACAATAAAGCAATACTAGGGTTACAAAGGCAAAATACACCTCAACCCCTTCAAATGATCATTGAAGGCTTTTTAGACATAAGTAATGAGTTTGATAAGTGTTTCTTTGTGAACTTAGAAGATAACACTGTTTGTTTTTCTAGGTGCCCCTAAAAACTTAGAAGTTTGGGAAGATGGAAAAAGATGGTCCAAATAGTGACCAAGAAACCTCCTTCATCACAGTAGATGGTTTCAAGGGTTTTTAAACTACCTTCTAAGGTTTGGGAGACATGAATATCAATACTCCACTACACCAAAGGCATAAAGATGATGAAGTATCAGCAGCAAGAGACAAGAAATGTCAGTTCAAAGGTCTATTTTCTCTAAAGAACAGATAGAGACATATTCAAGTGGATAAAATGGACAAACATGGGTAGAAATGGCCAAGGAAAGCAACTATGACAAGCATGGGTCATTATTGATCAAGTAAACTATCCAAGTTCAAAAGAGACAGTGATCAAAAGGTTTTCAGAAGACATTTAAAAACAGCTCCTAGGATTAAAAAAAGAGCAAAAGGACATGGAGGACATAGGACTTATGAAAAAAGACAACATCCATCAATAGGAAAAAGTATATTTCTAGATTCAAAAGGTGAAAAATGGAAAAAACAAGCAAAATCACGAAGTCTGCCAAAGTTTGTAAAAAAGGGTGCCAGCTCCAAAAAAGTATTGGCAAAAGGAAAGGAGTTCAAAGTACCCTTAGAGAAGTGGGTTGTATTTCTAATTTTTCAAAAAAATATAAAACCACTACAAAACAACATCTCCCCTCTCCTTTGGTCATTTACACACACAGTGAGGGTTTTCAAATTTTCCACCAGAGTCCTCGGGAAAAATTTTCTAGGCGCTGCACTCCTGTAGAGTTGCGCTGCGTGCCTATAGCGTCTCCCTGTGTGAATTTACACTACACGCTGCACACCTATAGAGTGGTGTTGCGCTCCTACACGTTTTCCCAGCGTTCAGAAGGGTGTCACGACACCACGTTCAGAGCCGCCCGACCAGCACCTTGTTGTGCTCCCACCATAGTTTTGAACTCTACACGCAGGCACATTCACAGCCGCTCGACAGAGTTGCGCTATGCTCCTTCCACGATATTTAACACTGAACGGTGACCCGAGCCACCTGACCATTAGTGTTTTGCTCCTGCCACAGTGTTTAACCTATACACAATTTTGCGTTCAGAAGGTGACCCGAGCCACCTGACCAGTAGTGTTGCGCTCCTGCCACAGTGTGCAGCCTCTGCACGAATTCACGTTGAGGGGTGACCCGACTTTGCCCACAAGGTTTTTGAGCTATTTTTTCTGCTGTGGAGGCGCTTTGAGAGGAAGATGGCCAAGAAGAAATTAATGAAGGCAGTGACAAAGAATAAATTGTTGATGAAGAAGAAAATAGAGATGAAAATAGTGAGCCTGGTGACAATCAAACAAACTAGTGACAGTCAAGGAAAAGGAGTAAATAATGGACCAAATAGTGAAGGAGAAATCAACCAAAAGGACAGTATACATAATGGTGAAGGGGCAAATTCTGAAGGCAGTGAACATAGAAAAAGTGCAAATGACACAAGTTATGAAACAGAGGTTGAAATTAAAGGTAAAGACCATAATAAAGACAGTTAAAACAGTGGGTCAAAGGATGAAGAAGAGGACATTCATGAAGACAAAGAAGTACCAAGCAGTAATGAAGACAATTATAGCATTGCAAAAATGGAGGATGAAAATCCTAAAGGTCTTGACAATGATAGTGGCATAAAAGATAGTGACGGTACTTATCAAAGGGGCAGCCAAGAACAAGGTAAGGAATATGCACACACAAATATCATCCATGAGGAGCAAAACAGTCCCAAGGTCACTAGTGATCAAGCTTTGCAAGTAAAACTTGTTGCACCTTTCACCATTACCTATCAAAGAGGAGAGAGGCATGTGTTTGCTGCCTCCAAAGGGTAAGGGGCCATGCACTACTCCTCAACTCAAATGAAAGACAAAGGTAAACAACAAGTGAAAGAGGAAGAATCAGTCCAAGCACAACAATTTCCCCTCACCAAACTCATTTCCATGGAAATTGAGCATAATAGAGAATCATGGCTTGAGAGAGCCAAAATACATCTAGAGGCCAAACTAGAGAAGGCCAACAAAGATTTGAGCTTGCAAAGGAGAATGACTGAGCACTATAAACGGAGAAATCACTTTGCAAGGAAAAAGCTCAAAACTACCCAAAATGAGGGCCTGGAACCAAATGATGAAATGGACCAAGCTAGGCTTTTTATTTTGGCCCAATTTTCTCTGTAGGTATCCAAGGACCCATGAGGCACCTACCTACCAAATTTGGGAGAAATTGAACAAGTTTTTGTTTTTTGCAAATTTTGAGGCTAGGAGCGCAACACACCCTATGATGCGCTTTTTCCCAGGGCATCCTCAGGAGGATAAGCTTACATTTTTGGATTCCCCATATTTATAAGAGAATTATCACTAATTTTCAGCTCAATTGGAGTTGTTTTGACCCCCCAAAAGGGTCAAAAACACTCATTTTTTCACCTTTCTGCCCACTTTTCTGAGCATGTGCTGCGCTCCTGGAAGTCTTGGATTTTTCCGCTTTTTGGGAAAATTTTAGAGGTAATATTGAAGAACTAAAGGATGATCTGGAAATTATACTTCAAGGGCTTTCCAACAGGCCATCTCGGAGCCTTTTCCAAAATTGGGAAGGCCTCCAAAACACTGCCGCAAAAGGCCTATTTCTGTGCTACGCTCCTGGCAAGTTTTCAAATTTTGAAACAGTGTACTACGTTCTTGTAGTTGATTGGGAAGAATGTGTGTTTGGAAAGTTTTCTCATGCTTTTCAGGGCCTCAAAGTCAATATAATTGCTATTTTGGGCCAGGAAAGACATTTTGTTAGATATTTTTGTGCCTTGGGCTTTGCAAAGCCTCAAGGAAAACTTAGGATATTTCTTTTTGGCCAATAGGCTTCTAGATACTCTCTTTGGCTCTCCTCTTCCTCGTTTGTTATATAAGGCATGAGGATTCATTGTAAACAGTTGGAAATTGATGTGTTTAAGAGCAATACATGGTTTTATGAGCTTGGAGAAGAAATTGGTTTTATGAAGTAGATGAATGGCTTGTTTGGGTTGATGATGAAGAAGCATGTTTGCAGGATTCCATAGCTTGGTGAATGGTGATGTTTTCTTAACTTTTTAATGTTTTCTTGTCCTAATTTTTGTTTCATTCTTCTTGGTTGCTATAGATCAAAAAATTATAGGTTGAGACATGCTCATGGGACCACCTCAAACCTTCTTTTTGTTATAGTGTTGATGTTTTCCTATTTTAGTCATCTTAAGGAATTATTGACTGCTCTTCAGGTCCACTAAAACTTATTTTTGTTTCATGAATGGTTAGTATGCTAGCTTATAAGTATGATTCATGGTATGCCTTGCTTATTTAAAGTTTTCAAAACCCTATCTTAAAGCTTTTCTATGGAATATTGATTGATTAGGTTAGGAAAAAGAGGTCTTGTTTGATCTTGCCCTTTTCCCATGCTTACCAATTTATTTCAGAGTTCCAAATAATTTGATATATGCTTTTTAGGAGTTTCCTCTCCTTAAATTGACTTATTTGTCTATCTTATGTGTTTTCCCAAAATCTGAAGGTGAATTTCTAAAGTTAGGAGTTCTAATGCTTCTATGTTTCACTGGAATGTTGATCTTACATGTTTATCAACTTGAGTATTGTTCGTAGAGATTAATGGTTTGCCCTACCTCATGAGTTATTTCTCCAGACTATATATGTTTAAGACCTCTTAGTTTTTTCCAAAACTTAATGTTCATCACACCTCATACATCACCTAAAGGATCCATTAACCTTGCTAAATCGGCCCTGCAATACACTCTGTTTCATCATTTAGACACCCTTGACTTCATCTGGCCCCATAGCCCTATTGATTTGATAAAATTTCATTCCACCTATCCTACTTGATCATCTTACCCCAACCCAAAACAAACAAACAAAACTACACTATCATCCAAAGCGAACAAGTTCACATCCTTCGCACAATAGAGAGAGCCCTCTCTGAGTCCAGCAAGGCTAGGTCCTAGGAACCCAAAGACTGGTCTGATGTTACCCTATCATTTGGCTTACCAATATGCCAAATTACAGGACTCCAACAAACGTTTCATAAGAAATACCTTGTTTGAGGCCGAGGGTTTTTCATATAATTTCGCCAATGCCTTAATCAAACCCTTTGTTGTTGTTTCCTTCGAAATATTGAAGGCTATCGATGCCGCAAGGCACAAATTTACTATTCCAAGTGCCTTTCTATCGAGAATATCCCATTTTGCATCTGTCATAGCCGTCAGCTTCTTTGTTTTTCCGCTCAATGGTAGGTACAGATATTTCTGATATAGATAATCTTCCATCTGCATCTTCCACAGCGGGAAGTTTTGGTCGTTAAATTTCTCGACCCTAAACTTACCATCTTTCGCCATTGCTCCCACTCGAACCAGGAACCCTTCTTTCCTGCGATTTTATTAGCCAAATATACCTTTGGCTCTGATACAAGTTATTAGAAAATTATATATTACAGAGCAACACAACACATAAAATATGCGGAAAACACAAGCACACAAAACACATAAAACCAGAGAGACACAGATATATGTGGTTCACCCAGTTTGGGCTATGTCCACCCCAAACAACCAGTCCTTCCTTTCTATTATCCAGCAAAATTAAGAGACACAACCTACAACATATCCATTGTAATATCCTATGTTCTCTCTTATAGTCCCCCTATCTGTTTCTCACTTAAAAAACCCTAATCTAAACATAACATCTACCATCAGATCATCCGCCTAATGAATGGCCCAGATTGACTAGATATTACTATACTTTTACAAGGCAACTTTACATCTATTTTTGGCTTCGGGGGCACTGCCCCCGAAACCCCCCACCAGGGGAGGGCTCCATAAAGTCGCATTCGCCCCCCTTAGACCCCCCAGGTAGTGTTTAATTATGGGTGGTGTTGCTGCCCCATTAAGATATAGGGGTCCAATGTTGTGATACAAAATAAACAAGATAATCAGGCTCCATACCCAACAGCCTACATATGACAACACGACAGGAACCGCAACTCAGTTTCTCTTCAACCATGTCATCACATGATTTGGTGTACCTAAGGAGTTAGTATCCAACCATGGAAAACATTTATGGAGTGAAATATTCCATGAGATATTCCATCATCTAGGATTTACACATGAGTTTGCATCACCATACTACCCCCAATCCAATGTTCAGGTAGAAGTTGTTAATAAAGTACTCAAAATGATGTTACAACGTGTGGTCCAAAAACATAAAACTAACTAGCACCATATGGTATTTTAAACCTTATGGGCATAACGAATAATGGTTAAATATTCAACAAGTTTCACACCTTTCCAATTGGTATACATAGTGGAGTTTGTGCTTCCCATCGAGCACGAAATTCCCAACTTACATGAAACTATCGAACTCCTCGATGATACCCAACCTTTAGAGAAATAGTTGGTACAGTTAGAGGTCGTCAACAAAATTCGATGAGAGTCTCTCCAACATAATGAGGCACACAAGAAAATGGTAAAAGAATCATTCAACTGCAACATTACCCCTCACTCATTTTCAGAGGGGGATCTAGTCCTCCTTTACGACGTTGAAAAAGAATTCTCAAGACCTGGGAAGTTTAAAACATTATGGAAGGGTCCATACATCATCAAACAATTCCTCCTCAAAGGAGCATACATTCTATCTGAGCCTAATGACACATGCCTAGATAATACCGTTAATGGGCTCTACCTCAAAAAATTCCACCCATAGGGTAGGAAGTCTCAGCCTTGGAGATAAGATGAATGTAAGTTACATAATTTTTTGAGATAATCACAATCATGATGGACTTGTTCTAAAAAATTCTTATGTGTCATAGATGGATCGTTCCCCCATCCACTATTTTGGACTTACTAATGGAGCCTCTCGATGGTCACAAAATCTAGCAGTAGCTGCATGGGCCATATACTCTCCTAACCAGTCACCGTTCCTCACCAACGGAGTATGTATCGGATCAACTACAAATAATCAAGTAGAATATGATGCAGTCATTGGGCTATTGAGTGATGCCTCCAACCATGGCATTCAATATCTACATGTCTTTCATGATTCCCAGTCAGTGGTATCACAGTTAAACCAAGATTTTCAAGTACGATATTCACACCTATTTAGGAAATACTTGCATGCAGGACGATTGAGTCGTCACTTTGATCACATTACATTTACACATATACCAAGAAATCAAAATCATACAGCTGATCACATAGCTAACCATATCCTAGACTAGAATGCATCTCGTATAAACCATCATTAATAAAAAAGAAGAGGGATAAAGCATAAATATCCATCATAGGTACATAAAATCAACCATAAACATATGTAAAAATAAGTGAATTAATAAAAATAAACACATCATAAGAGTCGCAAAAATATACATCTCGTATATATACATCAAAAACTATATGATTCCTAGTATACAAAATAGGTCACTAACCATCATGTCAATAAAAAAGATACATGTCATCAATACAAGGAATCATCCTCATAACGGGTGCTTTCCTTAATCATACAAAAATATATAGGGCTGAGCCCCGCCTAGTGGGTCCTTGGGACCCATAGAAGCACACGGTGCCAGTATAGGAGCAGCAATCGAAACCGCAAGTGTCACCCTACATAAATTCAAGAAATGCACCCTCTGTCGAGCCATCACTGTCTCCAGCCATATGTCATCTAGGTAATCAAAACCCCTAGTTAGGATTCCCAAGGTCAACCTCTCCAATATACTCCAAAAATCAGCTAGACTTGTAGCACGAGCATTAGTAGCCTTTGGTCGAGCCTCTACTGCCAACAATCTAATATTGGTAGCAGCCAACAGCTCCTCGATCGCTACCACCCGTGACTCGGCTGCCTTAGCATGGGAAAGAAGAGAATCATCCCCACCGGCAACTGCAGCGTTGCTACCCTCTCCAATGGACCCCCCTGCACCACCCTGTCCCCCAATTTGGACCTAACCAGCCCCAAGCGGGTCCCTCATCCTAGGCTAGTGACCCAACAAACGAGCGACAGGATGCCCTGTCGTACCCATGTCTGCAAGAGAAACCAAAAAAAAATATCAGTGTCACCATCAAAGACATATAAATTTATACACAATAAAAATCCTCAAAATGCAGAAAACATCAAAAGTCATACCTGCCGAACCCCATGCATAGCCTATAGGAAGACCCATATCCGGATCCCCTCGGAAATCCATCCCTAAATATAGGAAGTGAAGAAACATCTATGGGTTCAACTCAAACCATGCCTTGACCATCACATCCCAATAGCGACCCACCTCTCCTCCACCACCACGGGGAATCACAGGTGCCAACCAATGCATCCAAGGTTCCCCTAGAGGACCCATGGGCACTGTTGTCATTCCTAGAGATAGCCTAGAGTTGTGATAGACCAATGCCTAGGACATCTTATATAGCAAGGAGCATCTAGTATAACAAATGGAGTTATCAATAACCAGCTCTCATGCTATCTCTTGTAAAACAAGGAAAGTTAATCTGAATGGGACCAAGACCTTCAGAAACTGAAATAGAGGAAGGGATATTGCAGAGGAAAAGGGCATAAATCTAATAGAAAATAAACAGACAATTCATAGACAGTTTACTGCAAAGAGGGCCAATTCAGAAATACCTCACAGAAATAAGTTATCAGAAGGTGTATGTAGTGAATGAAATGTAGAGGAGATATTAGTTAACATTGAGCTAATATCCAGATACACAATACCACCATGCATAGGCTTACCAATCTAAGAATCCATACATGACAATAGCGTTTTAAAAACACCCTCCCAAAGCAACTAATATAGCAAAAATACGGTTTAGATTAATAGTGGAACAGAATATCATGCATGAGCCATATTTAAAGCGCTTGACTAATCGGAGCATGGGTATCAACTAGGATAAATCCATACCACAGATCAGTGAGCCACTTGCATTAAAAAACATGATACAAGAGAATGGATGAAGTGAAATGATCTATTTAAATAACACATAAGAGAAAGTTACAGACTGTGGAATACCAAAGACCAGAATCCTCTTTAACAGATGGAACTCCTCCTCACTAAGACCCTACAAGCTCTGAGCCTTTATACAAGAGTTTTAAAAAATGTATACAAACAACCTTCACTACATAATTTTCTGATAAAATCTGGAACCCTAAATTATCTGTTCTTTTGGAGCTTTATAGGAGAACAAGAAAGCTCGAAAGAAGGGAGTAGGTGATGAACATTTAATTGTATCATTAAAAAAAAATGGCGGAGACGTGCATGCCCATACTGCTGATGACTTTGAAATTCTATTTGTACTCTGTGGCCTACTAACTGAAATAAATGCATTGGGTAGAAATCTCTCCAGGAACATGGCAAAGCAAAGAAATCACATAAACATTCTGTCCTTTCCTGAAAGAGAATGGTGCTGAAATGAAACCTGAAGGGTATTGTTTCTGGTGCATTGTACCCTCTGCCTTCTAAAACCTGAGTCATGGCTGAACATCTTCAATGCTGAGCGTTGAATTCCTCAATCATCCACTGATATTTTTCTGCTTCTCCATTAATATCTTCATCTGTGAAATCGGCGCCTTGAATGTCCCTGCAGGGTTTGACAGATTTTAACCCCGTTTCTTTAATGGAAGTCTTATCGATTTGCCTTCCCTGGATTCTATTCATCATTTCAGCTCCTGGAAATGGTCCTTTAGTGTGTCCTCTACTACTGAAATCAAGACTATAAATCACAACAGTCTTTTTTCGTTGAAACCCTGCAAAACCCGCAAACTTGTTAAGAAAAACCATGCGTGGAGATGGAGATGCAGTGTGAATGACTGTGTAGCAACGTGGCATGATGAAATGGTGGAAGAACGAAAGTTGATGACGAAAAATGCAGTGGAACTATGGTGGACGAGCTGGGAAAAGTTATAATACAAGACATTAAAATATGACATATGAATGGAATATATAAACGGCGGAGTAAAAATGTGATAAACACGTGGGATGATGACGTGGAGGAGGACCGAGTCAATGACAGGGTATGCAGATGATCCGGACCATTCGATCTCAAAACAAGATCGACGGTTGAAAACGCATCGGAGGGTAATGAGACGGTGGGCCAGAGGCACTGTTGACATGGACTAACAGTCGTGCAGCTTCGGAGTGCGACGACCATTGGATGAATACCTCTAGATCGAACGACTATCATGAATATCACACCGTGACTTTAATCGAACAATAATGCGCGATGGAGGGAGGTTTTGGAGCCGTACGTGAAGACATGCAGTGAGCAATGTATGGAATCGCTTCGATTTGAGGAATATCGCCCGCCTTCGAAAGGAGGTGCGATGAAAACCGGCGGGTTTTGAATAGTGCACAGCGCGGGGTCCACCGGGGCAGGAGTATTGTGAGTCGTTGATCGGTGGATGATCGGAAGGTTGAGATATGATCAGAAGAGAAAATGAAATGGGAACCGTGTGTGCGATGGGGTTGCAAAGGCCGTTGGATCTACGTAGATTGACAGTCTAAAATGCACCCGATATGTATATTTGATAAGCGCCTATTGGAGTAGCCCCTGGTCTCAGGGCTGGGTCATGTGGAAGGAAAAGGGCGCAGGGGCTGGGTCATGTGGAAGGAAAAGGGTGCAGGGGCTTGGCCGAAAGGGGCTAAGGCCTAATACAGTTTCAAAAGTGGGTTTTTTCGGCCCTTTTATGCAATTTTGAGGCTGGGAGAAAGCGACGATAGGCGGATAATGGATTTTTCAGGCCCAACAAGAAGGGATTGCTTGTCAAAGATTCAATAGGGGATAAAATGATCAACATCGGCTCCATCTGGGGATGGTACGTTCATCCCTGAACGTGTCGAGAACTTCGTAGACCATCAGATACTCTTCTGTGTGAACTCTTCCCCTCGGCACCTCTACTTTTAACTTCATGATTCATCACGACACCCACATTATTCAAGAAAAAACAAAAAGGAAACTAATATAAAATATAATACATCAGGTTGCCTTTGCCTGAATCATAACTGTAAGTAAGGCTTAAGAAACTGACCATTTACAGGAGTGTCAAGCAAGTCACCCTATAAATTCTCCAGCTTGAAAATGTTATTACCTCCCTGTTCCACAATTTTGAAGGGACCGAACCAAAGTGGATCGAATTTACCATGTTTTCCTTTTTCAGCCCTCCAGATATCCCATCTGAGCACCGAATCACCAATCTGCATATTCCGGTCCTTAGCATGTTGATTAAAAAGGTATTTCATCTTCTCCTGATATTCCGTCAGCCTTTGGTTTACCTAATTGCGTGTTTCTTCCAATTCCACCAGCTGGTTTATTCTCCTAATCATATCATCAGGTTCTTCTTGACTCTCCTACATGAATCGGGCCACTGGTAGGGCCAATTGAATAGGTAATACTGCTGCCCTCCCATATACCAATTCATATGGGGATTTTCCAGTTGCTCTCTTGCTGGTAATTCTATTGGCCCACAGAGCGAATTTCAATTGAGAATACCAATTCCTCTGATTTTCATTTATAGCCTTCTTCAATGCCCTTACCAGGGTTTTATTGGAAGAATCTACCAAGCCATTTCCCTGTGGATAATAGGTTGTAGAGTGACTTAATGTGATATTATATTGCTGGCAGAAACTCACAAACTTTGCAGACTTGAAAGCCTGTGCGTTATCAGTCACTATTCTGGCATGACAGCTGAACCTGGATATGATGTTTTCTTCCATGAATTTTATTAGCACAGCATCGGTAGCATTGCTTGTAGGAATGGCTTCCACCCATTTAGTGAAATAATCAGTGGCAGTTAATATCCATTTATGCTGACCACTTGATGGAGGATGTATTTCACCTATAAAATCAATTCCCCACTTTCTGAATGGTTCATCTACGTGTATAGGAATCATGGGCAGAGGTGCTAACTTCTACCTTTCAGCAAATTTCTGACATTTTTCACATGCTCTAACCTGGGCAAAAACATCTCCAAAAAGCTTGGGCCAATAGAAACCATCCCTCACGATTTTGTGAGCAGTGGCCTTCCATCTGTAGTGACCCCCACAGATTCCTTCATGAAATTCTGCTATAATACTCTCTACCTCATCCTGTGTGAGACACAGGGGTAAGATACCTGAGGGATTTTGCTAGTATAGCCGGCCATTAGCGACTATGTATTTCTGGGATTTCAACCTCAGCATTCTATATTTATCTTTATCACAACTTGGAGGGCAGCTGAGTGTAAGTAGATATTCTACTATCTCCTTGTACCACTGACTAGTGAGGTAATTTACATGTACTTCAGGAATAGCTACTCCAATTCCCTGTCGCTCTTCTTTCTCCTCAGGTTCCACACCTGCTATAATGGAAAAATTTATGCCCAGAGCTTGATAGTTTGATTTAGATAGCATTTTAGCAAGCCCCTTTCCTTTGATCATCTTAGTAGGACGGATGTCTAATTCATACTCCTGTATCTTGGCAATCCACTTTCCCCTTTTTCCTTCACTATCCCCCTGAATAAGAATAGCTCTTACAGCAGCTGTAGGCACAAATGCAGTGATATGGGATTGTAAAATATATACACGGAATTCTTTGAGGGATTTCACTAAGGCGTATGCTTTCTTTTCCATTATGTTGTACTTTAATTCTGTATCACGGAGCACCTGACTGAAAAAGGCAATAGGCTGCTCATACCCTTCCTCATTTTTCTGCAATAAAACTCCTGCTATTGTATGAGGTGATGAAAAAGAAAAAATCATGAAAGGTTTATCATAATCTGGTCCAGCTAGCACAGGGGCTTCTGCAAAAGCATTTTTTATTCTAGTAAATGCCTCTCGTGATTCCTGGGACCATTTAACTTCATTATTCTTCTTCAGCATGTTAGTTATGTGTCTAAATATTTCAGCATAGTTAGGAATAAACCTTCTCAAGAAATTAATGCACCCTAGGAATACTTGTACCTCTTTCTTATTTCTGGGAAAAGAAATACCACTTATAACCTCTACCCTCTTAGGATCTATCTTCACCCCATCTTTTGTTACAATGTGTCCCAAAAAATTTCCCTCTTCTAATGCAAATAAAGAATTTTGAGGATTTAGATAGAGACCATACCTTCTGCATTTTTCAAAGGTTCTACGCAGATGCTCAATATGCTTAGTATCATTTTTTGAAAATACAGTGATGTCATCAAGGTAGACTACCAGAAATTTATCTTTCTCCCCAAAAAAAGCAATGTCCATGGCCCTCTGAAAAGTGGCCCCTTCATTAATCAATCCAAAAGGCATCCTGGCATACATAAATGTACCCCATGGTGTGGTGAAATCAGTCTTCTTTTGATCCTCTGGAAGTACGGCCACCTGGTTATAACCAAAGAATCCATTTATCATTGACATCCTAGAAGCTCCAACCACTTTCTGCAGGATGTAATCCATCTTAGGTAGTGGATAATTATCCTTTAAGGATGCTCTGTTTAAATTTCTAAAATCCACACACAGCCTTATTTCTCCATTCTTCTTTCATACAGGGACAAGGTTTGCCACCCATTCAGAGTACCTCAATGGTACAATTATTTTGGCCTTTAACAGCTTCTTAATTTCCTTCTCAATAGAAGGAAGCAGCAGGGGATTGATTTGTCTGAGCTTCTGCTTATGGGGCTTTGCATCTGCCTTCAGTGGAATTTTGTGCTGCATAATACTGATATAAAAAGTTTTCAAGTTTTGATAGGACCATGCGAACACATCTCTGTAAGACTGAAATAATTTTTGATATAGCCTTTTATATTCTTCTGGGATATTTTTGGACAATTTTACGATCTTGGGATCAGCCGCAGTACCCAAATTCAAGTCTTCTACCTGATTCTCTTTTACCACTTTTCCTGGCTACAGTGGGACATCATTCTTGTCAAATAACCTTTCTAGAGGCACCAGCCCTATAGGTATTATGTTTCCCTTTAACTACAACACCTTATAACCTGCCACTTTCTTCTCCCAATTTATTTCTGAAGTATCTTCAGACTCAACCTCTTCTTCATCAGCATCAATCTCCATATTGGAGAATTCTCCTACTATTTCCAAGAATCTCTTCATCTGTTATTCATCCTCAAATACCTGCCAGTGCTTAATGTTATCTGGGATTGATGGTTGATAACGCACCTCAACTTCATATCTTAAAAGAGGGTTCTGAGGTGGTTGAAATGTACTAGCAGCCACAACAAGGGAATCAGCCATCCTATTCTGTTCTCGGGGCATGAACTGGATATTAAATGCCAAGAAGAAATTTTCTACCATGTCCCAAACTTCATTCCTATAAGCCCTTAGCCTAGGATGTTTGGTCTGAAACTGATTCCTAACTTGTCTAACCACCAGTTCTGAATCTCCCAGAACTTTTAAACTTTGTATATTCATGTTCTTGGCTGTCTGCAATCCTAACAGAAGTGCTTCGTATTCAGCCACATTGTTAGTAACTTCATATTCCAGTTTGAAGGACAAAGGGACCCATCTTCTTGTAGGAGAAATCAATAGTATTCTAGCTCCATTACGTTCTCTTGAATTTGCTCCATCAAAATGAAGTGTCCAGATTCCTGCTTCATGGCTCTCTGAGGGCTGCTCAGTCTTGATCTGATATAAGGATGGTTCATGAGAAAAACCTTGGTCTTCTTCCAGAATCAAGCATGAGAAATCTCCTTCTTTACTGTAGACTGGTGAGTTTACAGAGTTGTCTGCCTTAGTCACCATCTTGACAAATCTAGTCTCCCTATACAACCTCCTCTCTTGGCCACCAAAAAATGGGATAGTGGCATATGTTAAATCCATCTTGAATGATCCACCAATTTTTGTTCCCCAGGACCTTGACAGCAACATACCAAAACAAGCTGGGATGTCAGCTACCACGATGTCCATTACCACACTTTTTGCTGGGATTTGGGCCAAATTGACCACCATTTCCTTGATCATCCCCAAGCATTTAACTCTTTTGGATTCAAATGAATAGAAGTCTTTGTATGGTCGGGTGATTTGTAATCCTAGTTGTTCCATGACTGACAGAGGTATTAGATTATGGGACGCTCTGGAATCTAACAGAAAATTATGTAATAGCAAGTCATGAATCACTAGAGACACATAAAAGGGAGGAGTAGAAGCATCTAATTCCTCAACATGTGGACCAAAGATAACCATGGGTCTTTCTTCTTGAAGGTTGAGGCTATTTGGAGTGAGTTTTTCTTCTGGAGGGAGCATGAATGAGGTGACTTGGGATTGATATGCAGGTTGTTTTAGCAGTTAAGTCAGGGGCAATGGGATTTTGACTTTTTCAAGTTCCCTTTGAAAACTGAAA
Source organism: Pinus albicaulis (assembly GCA_034641835.2). Lineage (NCBI taxonomy): Eukaryota > Viridiplantae > Streptophyta > Pinopsida > Pinales > Pinaceae > Pinus > Pinus albicaulis. The sequence goes on from CM076581.1 coordinate 1,572,311,981, forward strand.
ACAAGGGGGGACTTCTCTATTACAACCTCTTTAGACTCTTTATTTTCAACTGAGTGTTTAACTTCTTTTACCACAGACTTGGTATTAGGAGGGATTACTTTTGAAGAGGGAGGAATTTGATCGTTAGACTGCAAAGGTTTGTTTAGAGGGCCCTTACCTTTGTCTGTGACTTTCTGCATTGTAGACTCATGGTGAGCAGGTGCTTCCTTCTGGGGTATCTCTTCTTCTTGCTCTTGAGTACGAGTCCTCTTCCTAGAGGATTTGAGATCATATCTTCTATTGAAATGCGCTTGCATGAAATCAGCAAATTGTTTACAATAATGATCAATTTCTGCTTCTTTTGTGTCTCTGGTCTTTTCTTCTTCTTGCAATGGGCACTCAACACCTTCATTTCCTTGTAAAGGGAATTCTTCTCCATCACTATTTGAAAAGGCAAGATTTGCATCCTCCATTCCATAGGCAATGTCTTCAGTAGAATCATCTACCAGCCCTTCCAGATACAATGGGTGTGGTACCTGATCCTGTTGCTCCTTTGCTTCCCTTGGAAATATTTGCAGGGGTGGTTTCCTATACTGAGGATTGAAACCTCTGTTTGGAGCATTGTGGAAATTATTGAAAGCTGAGTTCTTGGCCTCCAATTCAAGCTTGACCACCTTTTTGATCAATTTGGTCATTTCTTCCGTTTTGTCTACGTCTCTATCCTGGTTAGAGGTAGATACCTCTTCTTTGTCCCTTCTTCTGGTATCTTGTTCAGATATTCCTTTTGACTTACCAGTGGAGGCAAAGTTTGCTTCCAACTCTAGTGCGTCTGCCTGAGCATCATCCAGAGTGGAAGGATTTCTTTCTCTGAGGGAGAAACCAAATTCTGAATCAAAGGTTGCTACAAAAACAACTTTAGCAGCAGTTTGATGAGGTTTCATGTCAGCAGGCAGGCTCAAATACAATTTATTAAATCTCTTGATAAATTCTGACTCCCCTTCATTATGTCTTTTCTTGAGTGTATTAAACTCAGCAAGACATTTTCCATGATCTTTCTTCTCCCCCCATTTTATGAGAAAAGTATCTTCCATATTATCCCAAGTGGTAATAGAACAACCTGCCAAAGTCTTAAACCATTTTCGAGCTTCACCATCAAGAGATTGCACAAACAGTCTTAATACCACATCTAGATGTTCAACATTAAATTTCTCTGCAAAAGAGCAGAAATTCTCAAGATGTTTTTGAGCATCAATCTCGTTTTCCCCATTGAATCTGGGCAAGATCTTAAGATAATCTTGGGGCATATCATTCAACACTTGGGGTAATTCCAGAGGAGCATATTTATTTAGCAAGAAGCCTGGAACATTTGCCATTGGAGGGGGTGGAGGTAGTGGAACAGTTTGATGAGTAAAAGGAGGAGGAGGAGGTGGAAGTGGAGTATGAATAACAATAGGAATATACTCGACTGAAACTTTAGGTGTTGAGGGGAACAAAGGTCTGTTAACAGAAGATACTTTGGTGACTTCCTTGACCTCTTCGACCTCAGGAGTAGGATGAAGACTGTCTTTAAATTGGACACCTCCTCGGGGTGGACTATCTGAATAGTAATCGGTATCTCTGACAGTGGAGTCAGGAACTTCCAATTGAGAATCTTGAGAGGAGGAGGAAGGAAAGTCTTCTTGAGAGAATTCGAGAATCTTAGAATGGACTGATTTTCTTTCCCTCCAATTTCTTCTATGTATGATCTTTTCAGGGTCAAACACTGAAGGTGTCTTTGGCTTAGACGTATCTGACCTCAGGTGTGGCTTATGAGGAGCCAGGACTGCAAATAGATTTATCAAATGAAAAAATGTGGAGTCGCCAAGGTGAGGGATCTACAACTCTCAACTCTCCATACTCACCTACTTGAAGAGTGAATTAGATTTTGTCGAGGCCCAGGGATTTTAAAATTTCTCAACTTCGTTCCCCGGCAACGACACCAAAAAGATGTTGTCGTTCCTAGAGATAGCCTAGAGTTTTGATAGACCAGTGCCTAGGACATATTATATAGCAAGGAGCATCTAGTATAACAGATGGAGTTATCAATAACTAGCTCTCATGCTATCTCTTGTAAAACAAGGAAAGTTAATCTGAATGGGACCAAGACCTTCAGAAACTGAAACAAAGGAAGGTATATTGCAGAGGAAAAGTGCATAAATATAATATAAAAGCAACAGACAATTCAGAGACAGTTTACTGCAAAGAGGGCCGATTCAGAAATACCTCACAGAAATAAGTTATCAGAAGGTGTATGTAGTGAATGAAATGTAGAAGAGATATTAGTTAACATTGAGCTGATATCCAGATATACAATACCAACATGCATAGGCTTACCAATCTAAGAATCCATACATGACAATAGCATTTTAAAAACACCCTCCCAAAGAAGCTAATATAGCAGAAATACAGTTTAGATGAATAGTGGAACATAATATCATGCATGAGCCATATTCAAAGCACTTGAATAATCGGAGCATGGGTATCAACTAGGATAAATCCATACCACAGATCAGTGAGCCACTCACATTCCAAAAAACGATACAAGAGAATGGATGAAGTGAAATGATCTATTTAAATAACACATAAGAGAAAGTTACAGACTGTGGAATACCAAAGACCAGAATCCTCTTTAACAGATGGAACTCCTCCTCACTGAGACCCTACGGGCTCTGAGCCTTTATACAAGAGTTTTACAAAATGTATACAAACAGCCTTCACTACATAATTTTCTGATAAAATCTGGAACCCTAAATTATCTGTTCTTTTGGAGCTTTATAGGAGAACAAGAAAGCTCGAAAAAAGGGAGTAGGTGATGAACATTTAATTGTATCATTAAAACAAAATGGCGGAGATGTGCATGCCCATAATGCTGATGACTTTGAAATGATGTTTGTACTCTGTGGCCTTCTAACTGAAATAAATGCATTGGGTATAAATCTCTCCAGGAACACGGCAAAGCAGAGAAATCACATAAACATTTCGTCCTTTCTTGAAAGAGAATGGTGCTGAAATGAAACCTGAAGGGTATTATTTCTGGTGCATTGTACCCTCTACCTTCTAAAACCTGAGTCACGGTTTAACATCTTCAATGCTGAGCGTTGAATTCCTCAATCATCCACTGATATTTTTCTGTTGCTCCATTAATATCTTCATCTGTGAAATCGGTGCCTTGAATGTCCCTGCAGGGTTTGACAGATTTTAACCCCGCTTCTTTAATGGAATTCTTATCAATTTTCCTTCCCTGGCTTCTCTTCATCATTTCAGCTCCTGGAAATGGTCCTTTTGTGTGTCCTCTACTACTAAAATCAAGACTGTAAATCACAACACTCTTTTGTCGCTGAAACCCTGCAAAACCCGCAAACTTGTTAAGAAAAACCATGCGTGGAGATGGAGATGCAGTGGGGATGACTGTGTAGCAACCCGGCATGACGAAATGGTGGAAGAATGAAAGGTGACGATGAAAAATGCAGTGGAACTATTGTAGATGGGCTAGGAAAAGTTATAATGCAAGACATTAAAATATGACATATGAATGGAATATATAAATGGTGGAGGAAAAATGTGATAAACACGTGGGATGATGACATGGAGGAGGACCGAGTCAATGACAGGGTATGCAGACGATCCGGACCATTCGATCTCAAAATGAGATCGACGGTTGAAAACGCATTAGAGGGCAATGAGACGGTGGGCCAGGGGCACTATTGACATGGACTAACACTCGTGCAGCTTCGGAGTGCGATGACCGTTGGATGAATACCTCCAGATCGGATGGCTATCATGAATATCGCGCCGTGACTTTAATCGAACAATAATGTGCGATGGAGGGCGGTTTTGGAGCCGTACGCGAAGACACGCGGCGAGTGATGTATGTAATCGCTCCGATTTGAGGAATACTGCCCGCCTCCGAAAGGCAGTGCGATGAAAACCAGCGGGTTTTGAACAGTGCACAGCACGAGGTCCACCAGGGCGAGATTATTGTGAGTCGTTGATCGGTGGATGATCGGACGGTTGAGATACGATCAGATGGGCAAATGAAATGGGGACCGCGTGCGCGATGGGGTTGCAAAGGCCATCGGATTTGCGTAGATCGACGGTCTAAAATGTGCCCGATATGTATATTTGATAAGCGCCCATTGGAATAGCTCTTGGTCTCAGGGCTGGGTCATGTAGAAGGAAAAGGGCACAGGGGCTTGGCCGAAAGGGGCTAAGGCCTAATACATTTTCAAAAGTGGGTTTTTTCGGCCCTTTTATGCAATTTTGAGGCTGGGAGAAAGCGACGATAGGCGGATAATGGATTTTTCAGGCCCAACAGGAAGGGATTGCTTGTCAAAGAATCAATGGGGGCTAAAATGATCAACAGGCACCGCCACAAAAGGACAAAGCATCACAACCCTCTCGTACATGATACTACAAAGGATGCCTGCATAAGCAAAAGTATTAATAGCCTCCATCTGGGCCTTGCCCAACTGAGTAACCATGCCCTGGTAAGCAGGTCGCAAGAGTCAGAATTTGATCAATTTGCGACCTTGAGGTCGCAAGGTCGTAAAGATTAAGTTTTGGGAAATTTATGATTAATACCTTATACCTTACCGACTCGTAGGTCGCAAGGTTGCCATCGCATGTCGCAAGGTCGCAAACTTGCAACTTGCGACCTCATTAAATGTCCGCACGTGCGACCTTTTTATATAAGGTCGGGTCGCTAGGTCGCATTTGTGACTCTCAACGAAATTCGTGGAATTGCTCTGACAGGTTGACTGGCGCGTTTTCTTCCGGGTAAGTTGCCTTTTTCCTCCCTATGTTTCCCTCTTAAGCATTTCTTGCCGTTATTGAGCCTCCCCACGGTCCTATTTATTTGCTGGAAAGGATGGGGGGTTGTCTTTGGAATTTCACCTCCGTTTTGTTTCCCACAAACCCCAAGGTCACCCGTCTCTTGCCAAATTCCTCATGGCTGTGCCTTATGGTGAGTTTAGACCCATTCAAACCGCAAGTTTTCGTTTTAAGCAAGATGAGCCGTAAGGTCGCGGGGGCTGGCCACAAGGCGAACCCCCGCCGTGCTGAATGCGACTCGGGCGACTCTAGCGACTCAGGGCACGCAGACGCAAGGTCGCAAAACCCCCACTCAGAGACTCTGCGACCTTGCGACCTAGTCACTAGGTCGCGAGGTCGCGGGAGAGTCCTTTTGTGGGTCAGCGACCCAGCGACTCCCAGACAGCAGTCAATTGAATATTTTGCACATACAAACTCTATTTAGCCGTTTTTTATCATGTCTTTCTTATCCTGGATTTCTGTTTTAATGCAGCAGACAAATTCGGAGCAGACACAGCACCGGTCCACTCCGACTCTAGCAATATGGCACCCCGGGTATCCAGAAGAAGAAGCAGACAGGTGGTGGAGGAAGAATCAGACGCAGACATACAAACATCTCCACCGCCAATATACAGAGACACCCTCTGCAGCTTCGCAAAGGATGATAGCCTTAGGTGGTATGAAGTGTACCGTGAATTTGCCATGACAGAAGAGGAGTTCCCAGAGGAGCTCCCGGACCGTGAAGTGTATCTGAAAGTCAAAAAGTCCAAATTACACCTGGCTGGATCACATCCTGCCATCTTCCCGTGCCCTGAGATGCTAGACTGGATCATACAAAAGACGGATCCGAAAAGCTTCGCGATCCGAGATAGTGCAGGGAAATCTTTCGCAACATTGGAAAGTTCAAGAGCACAGGTCTACTACTCGCTACCCAGACCAGAGGTGAATTTCACCCCAAGATGGTTTGCTGCAAATGAAGTACCGATGGTTGACACAATCAGAAAATGGTGGGCAGAACCAGACAAATTTAAGATCAAGAAGGACCAGGAGTACCCGGTGGCCAGTCTGAAGAAGGTCTATAAGCTAGTGGCCGCCATGCTGTGCAGGATATACGGGCGTTCGGACGCCACCACCTTCAACGGAACATGGGCAACCATTATAGAACATGTAACGGTCTACGGCACTCGGTTCAATTGGGCCGGTATATTAATGGGCTCCATGCACACAAATTTGGCTTCAGCTTTAGCCCCGGATGAGGGAGCGCCATCAGAATTCTACATGGCTTCGTATCTACTAGATGCTGTCTGTGCTCAGATGCATGTTGAGGGATGGCCACATAACTGGGACTCCAAACAGAACCAGGCAATACACTTGCAGCTCAGGGTATTCTGGGAATCCAGGTACAAGCCAGATATCGAGCAAATCTCTCACATATTCATTCCCGCTCTCTACGGGAAACTATTCGGTCAAGACACTCCCTGCATGTCTTGGCGAGCAATGGAGACATTGGGTCAGGTGGCACACTGGTTCCCGTTCACCGAATTCACGATCATCCGAGTTTTTGGCTCGTTTAAAGAACCACACGCTCTACCCAAGTTTGTTACCGACAAAGTGCTCATACAGGAGGTGTGTTTCCAAATGACCTTGGGCTTCTCTAATGTCCTTACCAAAGGTAAGAAGAAACCTTGGCCTGCTCTACCTCTCACCGTTGGTGCCTATACGGTCAAAGACTCCAGAGAAGTCGCACGTGAAGGGGAAGAAGTGAAAAGCTATCACTTCAGAAATCTGGGCAGCCGAACCTACGATCCAGTCAGGATAGTTCCTGAACATTGTAAAAGGGCTAATTTCAGATGGAGTTATCAGCATGTCGAGTGCCCGGATGAGGACGAGAGGAGAAATTAGTATAACGCAAACCGGCATCTCGCGCCAGGACTCGACTCTGACCGAGAAGGAGAAGAGCATCAAAATTTAGAAGAAAGGAGCCAGAAGCTTGGAGGCTCTTCCTCTTCCAAAGATAAAAGAACACAGACCGGTACAGGGCCTGACACCACAGATCAGCAAAGGGAAGCAGAAGCCCAAGCCAAACTGGAAGAGGAGAAGAAGAAGAAGGAAGATGAAGAGAAACGCAAGAAAGACGCCAGAACAGAACGAAAAAAGAAAAAAGAGGAGGAGAAAGAAAGACAGGAAAAGGAGGCACAAGCGGTGGCAGAGAAGGCACTGAAAGAAGAACTCGATAAAGTTGATCGTCAGAAAAGGGCAGAACAAGCCGCCGCAGCAAAGAGGAAACAGGAAGAGGAAGCAGAAGCAAGGGCAGAACGCCGGGAGAAAGAAGAACATGACAAGGCGGAAGCAGAGCGCCAGCGAAAGGAGAAAGAAAAGGGTCAAACGCGGGATATAGAAGATGAGCTAATAGATGACATTGATCTATCTCCCCTGGATATCCCTGCAGGTGGCGCGGGAAGTACCCTCAATGTTGATGACTTTCCGGGGGAGCAAGAGGAAGAAGTCTTCGACTTGACCAGATTGACTTTTGACCAATTCTCTTTCAAGATACGGCAAGAGAAGAGGAAATCCTTAACGCCAGGCTACCCTGCCATCTCCACGGTCTCCACCGGAAAGGACATAGTCCCAGACACAAGGACAAATCCAGTTATGATAGCATCAGCAGGCACCGCTTTTGCCGCAGCCACAGAAGAAAATGTCACGAGGATGAGCAGAGAAATTATTTCTTTACAGAACCGGCTAAAAGCGGCAGAGCAGGAGAAATCAAGGCTAGAAAATGAGATGCTCCAGCTCCAGGGTAGACCCGCTCAAGTGAATGAGGTTCCACTGGCGGTCAAGAAGGAATGTGATGTGTTGGAGATGACAATGAGGCAAGTATACCAGGAAATGCTCACCCTGAAACAAACAGTGGCCCCATTGGCAGAGGCTCGGGAAGAAACCAAGCAGAAACACGAACAGCTCAAGGAAGCCTCGGCAGCCTTGGACAAAATGATGAATTGGACAGCCCAGTATCAGCAAGCTCCCGAACACGTGCCTTGGAAGGATTGGAGTCATACGCAAGAGGCCAAAGTCCAAATTCGGATGAGTATGCAATCCAAAGACAAGCTGTCCAAAGATCTGGACAAAGTAGTGTCTGCGTACAACCACCTAATCAGTGGTATCGACTCCATGAACGCTCTTCATCACATTCCATCATTAGGGGCACTAAATGAAACTAAAGGCTGGGAACAGGTAGAGCAGGAAATTCAGTCTTTTCTGCAGCCCGTAAGACAAGCTGCTGCCGCACCGAAATTCGAGGCATCACAAGAGAATCTGAACTGGTTGCTTGTCACTCCAGTGCAAATCTACACCAAGCTTTCTTCTCTCTCAATGATGATCTCCCAGAAGAAAGAGACTCTGGTGCCGAATGCTCTTGAATGTATGCATCGGATAAAAGAGGAAAGCCCTCTCGTCGCTCCTATAACGGCGGACTACCAGACTTGGAAAGACTTCATCAAAGGCAAGAAAGTCGACGCTCCAGAGACCTCGATTGCGCGACCACCTTCTTAGCTTCAAACGCAGGTCGCAAGTCGCATTTGCGACCAGGTCGCAAGTCGCATTTGCGACCAGGTCGCAAGTCGCATTTGCGACCAGGTCGCAGGTCGCAATTTTTTCAAACAGGAAGTTGAACCGTCGGGAAGTTGAACCGACGGAAGGCCATAAGTGCGTCTGTTGAATCTATAAATACCCCTGTAGGGAGCATTGCAAAAGGCGGGCTCTTGCTGGAACTGAAAGGCATTATTGCATTGTAACTTAAGAAGCATACTCTTGATATATGAAATACAATACATGTTACAACCCCTTTGATTGGATGATGTGTTTAGCTGTGACAACATTGTGTGTATTCTGCATGCAGTTTCAGAATATCTTCTGATTAATGAATCTGTGTTATTTAAGAGTATCATTCATGCACCATAGCTATCTGTGATTGTGTTGATGATGCTCAAGTTTATTATTTACTTCATGATGAATGTTAATGAATTGTTTTATTAGCATTTCGTTATATCCTTCGGAAAGTTAAGGGATATTCTTGCCACAAAGAACTGTTTCTTTGGCGGTCAGATCATCCTGCATGCATACCTTATAGATGTGTTGCTAACGACACTTCTTGAGTGTATGCATTCTGTCTATTACCTTGCTACGCACAGTGTCATATATTGGTTTAATACATCAGTCATGTATTTTGTATCGTGTGAATGAGTGTATGTTTGCAGTTTCAATCAGGTTGCTTTGAAACCAAAGAGATAGTCATTTAAGTGGTAGCTGGACCCACACCCCGGACGGGATCCCTATTCCAAACGGTTCAAAGTCTAATTGGGACTTTCTACCGGGGAGATCCCTTACTGTTGGCCGGACATATTTTTCCGTCAACAGATTTGGCGCTAGAAGGAGGGCCATGGCATCCTCCCAGCATACAACAGACATTCCATCCCAAACTCCCCGCCGGGAGGTCATAAATAACGAAGTTTCCCTTTCCCCTTAGAAGATATTCCAACGGTAGAAGCCCGATACTTCGAAATCACTAACGAACAGCTGAGAGCCTTACGCCCAGTTGCCCGTAATCTCGTCAGGGATCTACGTTATACCCCTATCATGGAATTCCTAGCCCACACTAGGACCCCTGCCGATAACATCACTCGCAATGGCGTGCTAGTCCGTACCGTACCTGAACTTGTGAATACCATGATTGAAGACCTCGCACGGGCTGTCCAGGAAAATGACCCCGTTACCCACGATAGTGAAGGTTTCCCTGATACTGAACCTTTCCCCGAACCACAGCCTGACTTGCATCAGTGGAACAACAACCAAGTTTATTCCCCACGAGAAGGAGAAGGGGAAAGAAGAAACGAAAGAGAAGGTAACACAGCCCGACGGAATGCAGAGGAGGTCAATAGGCCTCGAAGAAATGAAGGTGGAGCCAACAGGGGTCCAGGTCGTGGTGGTAGAGGGAATATCGTTCACGACCTGAGACACCACGCCAACCATAATCACCACCAAAACCAAAATAGACCCCCCCCTTACAACTGGGAGCTGCTTAGAAACGTGAATAACCGTGAAAGACACCGAGATGAACACTCTCGTCGTCATGAAGGAACATCGGTGTCAGGGACGGGAAGTGAGTCTGAAGCAGAAACTCGACACCATCAACGCCCCAGGAGGGTGCAGCCTCTGGCCTGGATGGCTCAATCTCCCTTGGCCCTTTTAGGTCCTCTCCATGATATGCCCAGACACCCAGAGAAGCATCTTCCTAAGTTCGATCCAGAGAAAGGCACATCGGCAGAAGACCATATTAGTAGTTTTTATCTGTCTCTACAAATTATGAGAGTTCAGTCCGATGATGTGGCATGTCGACTTTTCCCACACACTCTTGTAAGCCAGGCGGCCACCTGGTACCGCTCCCTGCCCAGTGCGTCTATTACTTCATGGGACCAGTTCCGTCGTGTGTTCCTGCAAAAGTTTGCGGAGGATAAAACACCCTCTATGCTCCTCACAGAACTGAGCACCATCAAGTGTCATAGAAAAGAGAAAGTTAAAGACTTTAACCAACGCTTCGCAACCATATTGCAAAAATTTCCTCCAAACTTAGCGTTGGACGATTCTATCACCATCGACTACTATACCAAAGCCCTCCCTAGGGATATTGCAGTTTTCGTCAAACGTGAGGCACGTGCTACTCTCACAGCAAATTACGCTGCTGCTCTCGCGGTAGAAAAGGACATGTTGTCGATTGGAGTCATGGACCATGATGGTAAGGATGATCTCAAACCAACCACTAAAAGAGGCCAATCTTCCACCCCTAATAGAGAGAGGGAAACTTTTGATTTCGAAAGTATGGCCAAGACCCTCAAACTACTAACAAATGAGGTCTCTGACTTAAAGAGAAAAGGCGTTGAAACTTCAACTGCAAATAAACCCCCGAAACCCTTTTTCAAGAAAAACAATCCCAACACCAGCAGGCCCCCGTCAAACACCAGTGCTGCTCTCAACGTAGAAGAGATAGGGAAAGACAATTTCTGCTCTTTCCACCAAGCTGCCCATTCTGAAAAAACGTGCCCGCAATGGATTGGCAGCATGACCGCAGTGGTTAACCAACTTCTGGATGATCAAACTCCAGGAAGCCTGACGGAGGAGGAAGTCTCTGATCGAGATGAGGTTTCACTCTTAGATGGGGAATCAGGAGCCTCTGTTTTAACTTTCGATGTAATCCGCGGGGAAGACAGTCTTGCTCCCATTGATATCAACATGGCAGGCAATCCCAAGGTTCAACCCGCTCGAAACTATAGTCTTAGAAGCAAGGGGTCTGTTCCTGAACAATCATATGAGGATAAGAAAAGGGCTTTCTTGAGGAAAATTCTTCCTCCTGGAAATGAAGTGCAAGCTACGCCGGACAAGCCTACCAGTAGTAATGGCAAAGCAAGTCAAAAGACCAAGCTCCCGGTGGAACCCTCGAAAACCACCACCGAACCTATTCCCCAAACCGATACCACCTACAACATAGTGGAGGACATGAAAAAGACCAGGGCTAATATCTCACTCTACGAGTTGGCCCGCATCACGAACCAAAAGGAACTTATCCTAAAAGCTTTCGCCAACAACCAAAATACGAAGAACGTTAGCAACACGTCTGCACAAACCAGTCCAGATTTCCAATCTATAGTAAACGCGGTCAACACGAATTCGAGAGGGTCCACCCCTCCATTTCTCTTATCTTTCGAGATGTTCAACTTCAACGTTCACAATTGCCTCGTTGACTCTGGTGCTTCCACGAATGTCATGCCTTTATCTGTGTGCAAGAAACTCAACATCCTCCCAGAGAAAACTGACGCAAAAATCATTCAACTAGACAGATCACAGGTACCAGCAGTTGGAGAATTAAACAATGTCATCATCCGCCTCTCGTCCGACTCGAGGGTTCATCAATGTATTGATATTGTGGTTGTCGACATCCCAGAAGCCTATGGTGTACTGCTTAGTAGAGACTGGTCTAGCAAATTGCAAGGATACTTCGCCACAGATTGGTCTCACTTGTGGCTACCCTACAAAGGGAGAAACAACCAAATCAAAGTTGAAAGTGAACCATACATGAAGCACACTGTAACTGATTTGGATGCCACAAATGAACCCATCAGCTTCGCCCAAGAAGAACTTGGTATGTGTTTTCTAGATTCCGTTTTTGGATGTTACCAACCTCCCCAGTCTGCAGTAGGCCCCGAGGTCCTTTCTGAAATGACACTCGTCGTAGAGGAACAAGCTCAAACTGTATCACACCAAGCCGAAATCCCTCCGCAGGCCACTGCCCCCAAGGACCCGGAAAATGATATATGGACATTATATTACGACGGTTCCAAGAACCTCGATGGTTCTGGTGCTGGCTGCGTTTTGCTTGATCCGCATAAGAAAAAATTCCTAGTCTCTTGTCGCCTCGAGTTCCAATGCACTAACAACACTGCTGATTATGAAGCTTTGATCCTCGGGCTTAAAAAGGCGCTGGATTTGAAGGTAAAATGCTTACGGGTTATTGGTGACTCCGAGATTATCACTCGGCAGGTACGCAACACTATTCACTGTTTATCTCCACATTTGAAGGCGTATCAGCAAGAGGTATGGCGACTAATTTCTGCTTTTGATGCTTTTGGAATTAAGTCTGTTCTAAGAATGCATAACGCAGCAGCAGATACTCTAGCTAATGCTGCCGCCAGGTTTACCCCTTTGAGGGACGGGTTTTCTATTGAAGTTATGTATAAACCATCCGTGCTTGACAATATCACTAATTTGCGTGTTTTTGATGATGATCAACAGGTGCTGGAGTTTATGTGCAACTCAGAGATATTCAAAGACGCTGCTATAGATGAAGATGAGCACGACCAGGCTATGCAAAAGGAGTACGAGTAAGTCAAGGGAAATCCCATGCCTAAAGGGGTAGTATCCCTGGAAAAGATTTTCGATCTACAAAATCAGTTCCGTGGGCCCCCAAACGCAAAAGTGCAGAGCTCGATCTTGGCTCATCGACAAGTGAACCTGGGGTCAGAAGATAATCCCAAATTCATCAACCTGGGGAAAGACTGCACCCCCCAAGAGGCTCAAGATTTCACTCAACTGTTTCGCAAGTATCGTGACGTATTCGCTTGGACATATGAGGATCTACGCACATACGATACTCGAATCATACAGCATGTGATACCCATTAAAGAAAATGTAAAACCATTCCAACAAAAGCTGAGGAAAGTACACCCTACAATGGAGCCACTGATTCTAAAAGAACTTAAAAAACTTTTAGACGCCCGCATTATCTTCAAAGTTCGCCATTCCACATGGGTGTCCAATTTAGTTCCGGTACGGAAAAAGTCAGGTGAAATTCGCTTATGTGTAGATTTCCGGAATTTGAACCGGGCCTCGAGTAAAGATAATTACCCAGTGCCCCCTATGGAGCAGATACTACAAGCAGTGTCCGGCTCAGAAATGTTCTCCTTATTGGACGGATTTTCTGGCTACAACCAAGTACTAGTGGCTGAACCGGACAGGTTAAAGACTACCTTTCGGACTAAGTGGGGAACTTTCGCTTACAGGCGCATGCCGTTTGGATTAATCAACGCAGGAGAAACATTCCAAAGAGCTATGGATATAGCATTCAGGGGTCTGATAGGCCAAAGTGTGGTAGTCTACTTGGATGATGTTACGGTATTCTCTAAACGCCGAGGGGATCATTTACGTCACCTCAGACAGATCTTCGAAAGATGCAGAAAATACGGTATCTCACTCAACCCAAAGAAAAGTGTTTTTGCCGTAGCAGAGGGAAATCTACTAGGTCACATCATAACTAAACAGGGCATTGTCGTTGATCCGGAACGTGCGAATGCCATTGCACAGATTCCTCCCCCCAGCAGTAAGAAAGCAATGCAGTCCTTTTTGGGAAAGATAAATTTTGTACGTAAGTTCATATCAGATTTCGCCCAGATAGTGAAACCACTGCAGGGAATGATAAAGAAAAATGCCACTTTCAAATGGAATCAACCCGAAAAGGAAGCTTTCGACCAGATCAAGAAAGCTATAGCCGAAGCGCCTTCTCTCCAGAGCCCAGATTTCGGCAGAGATTTCAGCCTGTACACGTTCGCTTCGGACTCATCCCTGGCAGCCGTGCTCACACAAAAGGACAGAAATAATGACGAGCGTCCCATTTCGTTCATGAGCACTGGTCTACAGGGAGCTGAATTAAATTATCCTGAAATCGAGAAACAGGCTTATGCGGTGTACAAAGCGGTCAAACATTTCAGACCATACATCTTGAAAAACCATGTCACAGTTTATGTTCCCCATCCAGCTGTTCGCTCACTATTCATGCAGCAAGAGTTGGGCGAGAGGAGAGGGAACTGGGTTGCGTGTATGCAAGAGTACGACTTAGAGTTTAAGCCAGCACACACAGTTAAAGGACAGGGTTTATGCCAAATGGCTGTAGAGGCCGCAACTTCCCAAAAAAGTGAAGAAGATAATTGGGAGCAAGAGATTGATATGTATCAAACTGACGTCATGCCCCAGGAAAGGAACCCGTCTTGGTACTCGGATATCTCAGGATATTTGGCACACGGGGTATTGGACTCAAATCTAGACGCCCGGCAGAAACGTGCAATCAGACTCAAAGCCGCGTCCTACCGTTTAATCCAAGGGAAGCTCTTCAAGAAACATTCCAATGGAGTAATGTTACGCTGCCTAGAACTGGATGAAGCTCAGAAAGTCTTAACCGAGCTGCACGATGGACCAGCAGGAGGTCATTTCGCCAGGGATACCACTGCCCATAAAATTATGCGTGCAGGTTATTATTGGCCAACCCTTTTCAGGGATGCTCACGCATATGTTCGGAAATGCATTCAATGCCAGAAATTTGCAAGCCGAGAAGCGCGTCCGGCTGCTCCTTTGTTGTCAGTAGCTGTAGAAGAACCTTTTCAGCAATGGGGTTTGGACGTCATTGGTGAGATTTTACCCCACTCTTCTAAGCAACACAGGTACATTCTGACGGCCACTGATTATTTCACCAGGTGGGTTGAAGCGATACCATTACGCCAAGTCAACGATCAGGAGGTAATGCAATTTGTCACTCACTCCATCATTACCAGGTTTGGCGTTCCAACTTCCTTAGTGTTTGATAATGCAACGTATTTTTCATCTTTTAAATTATATGATTTTGCATTAGAAAATGGCATTGTTCTCAAACACTCTGCAAAGTACTATCCCCAAGGAAATGGTCTAGCAGAATCAAAAAATAAAAACCTGATCCGCATCATCAAAAAGACTCTGCTATCTCACCAACGAAACTGGCATAATGCTCTCCAAAACGCACTTTGGGCTGATCGCGTCACCCCTAAGTCATCAATAGGCACCTCACCATATTTTCTCGTGTATGGGAAAGAAGCCGTCCTCCCACCCAATTTGTCTCTTCCCGCTCTATAGTTGTCTCAAGAGTGCCACGGTACCCCTTGCCCCGCCTTGCAAACCCGCATTGACACCCTGCTGAAACTAGAAGAGGAAAGGCAGAAAACCCGGGAGAAATTCGCCATCCACCAGAGTCGGATCAAGAAATGGTTCGATAAAAAGTCTGCAGGAGATAAAAAATTTGAAGTAGGAGATCTTGTCTTAAAGTGGGATAAGGCACACGAAGAGAAAGGAAAACATGCCAAATTTCAAGCACTGTGGATAGGTTCCTTTCAGGTTAAAGAAAAGATAGGTTCCCATACTTTCCGATTGCAAACTCTGGAAGGAAAATTTGAGGCCCTCCTGGTAAACGGACATGACCTCAAACACTACTTTACTTAAAAACCCTTTAAAAAAAAAAAAAAAAAAAAACTAAAACTCTTTCTCCAACTCTGCAAAGAAAACCTTGTCTAAAGCTGCCCGCAACCGACTCACTCCTTGAAGAGGTTCTATGCTGATGAAAGGCCCTTCCCGCCAAAATACGTGGCAGTCGAAAACTCACTTGTGATGGGCACCTAAAAGATAATACACGGTCTTACTAGAGTCTTCAAGCATAAAGAACCACCTAGCGGCTTAAAGGGGTGCAGGCAGAAAAGGTCTTGCATAGCAGCGACCGGATCGTGAGGGAACAGGGTTAAATCAAAATAATTGCAGGTCATCCGGGAAAAACCCGAGTCCTCACATGAGACCGGGAGCAACCTCTCTGCAAGCAAAATAAGTCGGGATCCCTCATCCGCCCAGGCAAAATATGCCCATCTAAATAAGTGCCACAGGAACATTCTCAAATAAGTGCAATCGCACACAAATAAACGGTAAAGGATTGAGAAAGGCTTCCTGCGCAGAGAGGTGTTGTGACGACTCCGCCGGGGTACTGACCAGGCTCGCTGGCAGCGGAGCAACGTTCACGACTCCTAGGCAGTGACTCCGCCGGAGCCGAGAGGTTCGCTGGCAGCGGAGCAACACCATGAGGACGAAATAATCGTACCGGACCTTGCAGTGGCTAAACGGTTTCCCCGACCCTCTCGATCCTGGAAGCGTGAGGAATTAAAATTCGGTTTATCTGCAACCAACAAGCCAAAAGGACAGGTGATTACGCGGGGTGGCAAAGGAAGGGAAGTGTAAACTCTAAGGTAAAAGAGCAAGCAAGTACTAGACCCCTCCCTCCTCCCTCATCGACCCTTCATCAGCAGAGACTCTGAATTCATCCAGTGAATCGCCATTTGTTGTAGCTCCTACAACACCCTCCAAAATTACATAAAATGATAACACACACTTCAAAATTTTGGAGCCCCCTTAAAAACTAAAGAAGGAAAAAGGCCAAGTAATGTTCTAAAGGCAAGTCGCTAAGTCGCATATGCATTATTTGCGACCTATGCGACCTATGCGACTCTAAGGTCGCACAGGTCGCTAGGTCGCAAGAGTCAGAATTTGATCAATTTGCGACCTTGAGGTCGCAAGGTCGCAAGGTCGCAAGATTAAGTTTTGGGAAATTGGCGACTCAGCGACCTTGCGACCCAGCGACCTGTAGGTCGCAAGGTCGCAAGGTCGCAAAGGTCGCAAAATTTCAACTTGCGACCTCATTAAATGTCCGCACGTGCGACCTTTTTATATAAGGTCGGGTCGCTAGGTCGCATTTGTGACTCTCAGCGAAAACCGCGGAATTGCTCTGACAGGTTGACTGGCGCATTTTTCTTCCGGGTAAGTTGCCTTTTCCTCCCTATGTTTCCCTCTTAAGCATTTCTTGCCATTATTGGGCCTCCCCACGGTCTTATTTATTTGCTAGAAGGAATGGGGGGTTTTTCTTTGGATTTTCACCACCGTTGGTTACCTACAAACCCCAAGGTCACCCGTCTCTTGCCAATTTCCTCATGGCTATGCCTTATGGTGAGTTTAGGCCCATTTAAACCGCAAGTTTTCTTTGTTTAAGCAAGATGAGCCGCAAGGTCGCGCGCGCGCGAAACCCCCGCCAGGCGCAAATGCGACCTGCGACCTAGCGACCAGGTCGCAAGGTCGCAAGGTCGCAAAACCCCCACTCAGAGACTCTGTGACCTTGCGACCTAGTCGCTAGGTCGCGAGGTCGTGGGAGAGTCCTTTTGTGGGTCAGCGACCCAGCGACTCCCAGACAGCAGTCAATTGAATCTTTTGCACATACAGACTCTATTTAGCCGTTTTTTATCATGTCTTTCTTATCCTGGATTTCTGTTTTAATGCAGCAGACGAATTCGGAGCAGACACAGCACCGGTCCACTCCGACTCTAGCAATATGGCACCCCGGGTATCCAGAAGAAGAAGCAGACAGGTGGTGGAGGAAGAATCAGACGCAGACATACAAACATCTCCGCCGCCAATATACAGAGACACACTCTGCAGCTTCGCAAAGGATGATAGCCTTAGGTGGTATGAAGTGTACCGTGAATTTGCCATGACAGAAGAGG
>CM076581.1:1572329848-1572463218 GCA_034641835.2 Pinus albicaulis
GGGAAAACGGAGGGTGGCACAATAAAAATCCCGATCAGCGATGAAGCGATTTGCGCTTGATCGTTGGATTTATATGCGAATCAACGGCAGAGATTATCATCGAAGGGCTTACAAAGGAATGAGGCGGGGAGCGGTAAGACATTGTGCAGACCGTCAGATCTATATAGATCTACGGTGGACATTGCACCCGCGCTCAACAGAACAAAGAACATTGCATAAGAGATTTTCAACTTTACAAAGGAAATGCGCTTCGCTCCAACCTTCTGATGCGATGAGCTCTTTACGGTTTAGCCCTTGGTTTTAGCACTCGGGTTTATGGAGGGGAAGTGGTTGGGCGCTGGGCCAAAGGGGGCTAACTTTTTATATGTAAAAAATGGGTTTTTTTAGCCTAAAAACAGAGTTTTTAAGGCTGAACAAAGGTTTCCGGTAGAGGGAAAAATGGGTTTTTAGGACAAACCAAGGGTGTTTGTGAGGCTAGAAGGGGAGATGGAATGATTTAGAGGGTAAATGGGGAATTTGGAGGACTTTGCATAAGGGAAAAAGGTGATGAAAACAAAGGTTTAGTGGGAATGAAATATGGGGAAAATGGGGCCTTTTTGGGCATTCTTCTTCACAACAGAGAGGTTATTCTCATGGAAACAACAGTGAGGATTTATCAAAGGACAAAGGCACAAGGAGGCTTCAAGGATGATGTGCTTTCAGAGGGAATGCATTCCTTGAAGGCTTAAAAAACATTTTAGCCCCCTGTTTGCTTGTCAAAAAATTCATCGGGGGATAACAGTGGCTCCACATGGAGATGGCATCTTCTTCAAGGTGTCAAGAATTCAGAGAATGATCTTTGGAGTAGGCCAGATGCCTGGTATTTGACACATCCATTTATTTCTTGGATCAACTGCCAAAAATCATGAAGACATCATATCAGCAGTAATACTCTCCCAAGCAACTACCTACCCATACTATTGTCCTAACATTTTTTCTTTTTGGTGCATTTGGACTTGCAGACCCTTTACATCATCAATTTTTACAAACAGAAAAATAAACCTATTCTATTTCTACCCTTATTACTCCATGAGACCAGATTAAACTGTTGGCCTCATATTTTCTCTACCTACACTACTATCTGCTAGGATTAGATTGTCTAGCAGATTTCTTCTCTACATTCTAAGACAGAAATTGAAAAACAGTCAAGCTAGGATTAGACTGTCTGGCTTGTTGTGGGCCATGGCATAAAGACAAAACTGCTCATGGACTGTGTTGTAGCTCCTACAACACCCTCCAAAAATACATAAAATCATAACACACACTTCAAAAAATTTTGGAGCCCCCTTTGAAACTAAAGAAGGAAAAAAGCCAAGTAAAGTTTTAAAGGCAAGTCGCTAAGTCGCATATGCATTATTTGCGACCCATGCGACCTATGCGACTCTTCGACCCTAAGGTCGCCAGGTCGCAAGAGTCAGAATTTGATCAATTTGCGACCTTGCGACCTAGCGACCTTAAGGTCGCAAGGTCGCAAAGTCGCAAAATGAAGTTTTAAAGAAATTAGCGACTCAGCGACCTTTGCGACCCAGCGACCTTAAGGTCGCGAGGTCGCAAGGTCGCAAACTTACAACTTGCGACCTCATTAAGTATTCGCACGTGCGACCTTTTTATATAAGGTCAGGTCGCTAGGTCGCATTTGTAGCTTTCAGCGAAAACCGTGGAATTGCTCAATGGTGTCGATCTCCATGCTTTCCGGTGACCAGAGCGCATTACGCACCGGTCCTCTCCGACTCTAGCAATATGGCACCCCAGGTATCCCGAAGGAGAAGCAGACAGGTGGTGGAGGAAGAATCAGACGCAGACATACAAATATCACCGCCGCCAATATACAGAGACACCCTTTGCACCTTCGCAAAGGAGGATAGCCTGAGGTGGTATGAAGTATACCGTGAGTTCGCCATGCTAGAAGAAGATTTCCCAGAAGATTTCCCGGACCGTGAAATATACCTGAAAGTCAAAAAGTCCAAATTACATCTAGATGGGTCGCATCCTGCCATCTTTCCGTGCCCAGAGATGTTGGACTGGATCATACAGAAGACGGATCCGAAAAGCTTCGCAATCCGAGATAGTGTAGGGAAAGCTTTCGCAACATTGGAAAGTTCAAGAGCACAGGTCTACTACTCGCTACCCAAAGCAGAGGTGAACTTCACCCCAAGATGGTTTGCTGCAAATGAAGTGCCGATGGTTGACACGATCAGAAGATGGTGGGCAGAACCAGACAAATTCAAGATCAAAAAGGACCAGGAGTACCCGGTGGCCAGTTTGAGGAAAGTCTATAAGCTAGTGGCCGCCATGCTGTGCAGGAGATACGGGCGGGCAGACGCCACCACCTTCAATGGAACATGGGCAACCATTATAGAACATGTAACGGTCTACGGCACTCGTTTCAATTGGGCCGGTATATTAATGGGCTCCATGCACACAAATTTGGCTTCAGCCTTAGCCCCGAATGAGGGAGCGCCATCAGAATTCTACATGGCTTCGTACCTTCTAGATGCTGTCTGTGCCCAGATGCATGTTGAGGGATGGCCACATAACTGACCTTGAACCAGGTTCCAAAGTAACATAAGTTGCACCAAGGTAGAGCTCTGGGAATCCGTCTGTAAGCCTGACATCGAACAAATCTCTCATATATTCATTCCCGCTCTCTACGAGAAACTATTTGGTCAAGACACCCCTTGCATGTCTTGGCGAGCAATGGAGATTTAGCTCAGCATTGGTTCCATTCTCACACCACAATCACTTGGATAGTTAAGTGCTCTGCTATTAATCTCATTCTCTACCTAAGTTAGTTACCTACAAGGTGCTCACACAGAGGAAGGAGTCAGACACCACTGCTTTCAACAAGCCCTTGGCTCAAGTGAAGAAGAAACTTGGCTCAGCTTACCTCTCACCATTGAAGACACCAACAAGACTCATGGAAGTGCCAGAAGGGAAGAGGTGAAAGCACCATTTCATGAATCTGATCATTAACTTACTCATCAATGATAATTAACATGTAAAAGGCCACTTAGATGGATATCATGATGTTTGTTTCTGATGAGGACGAGAGAAGAAATTGGTATAACGCAAACCGGCATCTCGCGCCAGGAATCGACTCCGACCGAGAAGAAGAAGAGCATCAAAATTTAGGAGAAAGAAGCCAGAAGCTTGGAGGCTCTTCTTCCTCCAAAGATAAAAGAACACAGACCGGTACGGGACCTGACACCGCAGATCAGCAAAGGGAAGCAGAAGCCCAAGCTAAGAAGGAAGAGGAAAAGAAGATGAAAGAGGATGAAGAGAAACGTAAGAAAGAGGCTAGGACAGAGCGGAAAAAGAAAAAGGAGGAGGAGAAGGAAAGACAGGAAAAGGAGGCACAGGCAGCGGCGGAAAAGGCACTGAAAGAAGAACTCGACAAAGTCGATCGTCAGAAAAAGGAAGAACAAGCCGCCGCGGCAGAGAGAAAGAGAAAAGAGGAAAGGGAAGCAAAGGCAGAGGCAGAACGCCGGAAGAAAGAAGAACACAACAAGGCGGAAGCAGAGCGCCGACAAAAGGAAAAAGAAAAGGGTCAAACGCAGGATGTAGAGGACGAGCTAATAGATGAAATTGACCTATCTCCCCTGGATATCCCTGCAGGTGGCGCGGAAAGTACCCTCAATGTTGACGACTTTCCCGGGGAGCAAGAAGAAGAAGTCTTCGACTTGACCAGATTGACTTTTGACCAATTCTCTTTCAAGATACGGCAAGAGAAAAGGAAATCTTTAGCACACGGCCATCCCGCCATCTCTACGATCGCCACTGGAAAGGACATAGTCCCAGACACAAGGACTAATCCTATTATGATAGCATCAGCAGGCACCGCTTTTGCCGCGACCACAGAGGAAAATGTCACGAGGATGAGCAGGGAAATTATTTCCTTACAGAACCAGCTAAAAGCGGCAGAGCAGGAGAAATCAAGGCTAGAAAATGAGATGCTCCAGCTCCAGGGTAGGCCCGCCCAAGTGAATGAGGTCCCACTGGCGGTCAGGAAGGAATGTGATGTGTTGGAGATGACAATGAGGCAAGTATACCAGGAAATGCTCACCCTGAAACAAACAGTGGCCCCATTGGCAGAGGCACGAGAAGAAACCAGGCAGAAACACGAACAGCTCAGGGAAGCCTCGGCAGCTTTGGACAAAATGATGAATTGGACAGCACAGTATCAGCAAGCTCCCGAACATGTGCCTCGGAAGGATTGGTGTCATACGCAAGAGGCCAAAGTAAAAATTCGGATGAGTATGCAATCCAAAGACAAGCTGTCCAAAGATCTGGACAAAGTGGTGTCTGCGTATAATCACCTAATCAGTGGTATTGACTCCATGAAGGCTCTTCATCACATTCCATCATTAGGGGCACTAAATGAAACTAAAGACTGGGAGCAGGTAGAGCAGGAAATTCAGTCTTTTCTGCAGCCCGTAAGACAAGCTGCTGCCACACCAGAATTCGAGGCATCACAAGAGAACCTGAATCGGTTGCTTGTCTCTCCCGTGCAAATCTACACCAAGCTTTAGCTTCTCTCACGTTGATCTCAAGAAGGAGACTCTGGTGTCGAACGCCCTAGAATGTATGTATCAATAAAAAGAGGTGAAGCCTCTGCCGCCTCCGATAACAAAGAGCACACTGGCGGATTTCTAAAAGGGCAAGAAAGTCGACGCCTGTGAAACCTCAATTGTATGAATTACCTCCATAGCTCAACCGGTCGCAGAACCTTTCAGACTGTGGCTCCAGGTCGCAATTTGGCAAACAGAAATAACCGTCGGGAAGTCAAACCGTCAAGACCATAAGTGCATCTCGCTGAATCTATAAATTCTCGTGGGGCCCCTTGTACGCTTCTTTTGACCGAAAAGGCATTATTGTAACTGAAGAATCATACTCTTGGTATATGTAATACAATACATGTTAAAACCCTTTGATTGGATGATGTGTTTAGCTGTGACAACATTGTGTGTATTCTGCGTACAGTTTCAGAATATCTTCTGATTAATGAATCTGTGTTATTAATAGTATCATTCATGCACCATAGCTATCTGTGATTGTGTTGATGATGCTCAAGTTTATTACTTACTTTATGATGAATGTTAATGAACTGTTTTATTAGCATTTCGTTATATCTTTCAGAAAGTTAAGGGATATTCTTGCCACAAAGAATTGTTTCTTTGGCGGTCAGATTATCGTGCATGCATACCCCATAGATGTGTTGCTAACGACACTTCCTGAGTGTATGCATTTTGTCTATCACCTTGCTACGCACAATGTCATATATTGGTTTTATACATCAGTCATGTATCCTGTATCGTGTGAATAAGTGTATGTTTGCAGTTTCAATCAGGTTGCTTGAAACCGAAAGGATAGTCATTTAAGTGGTAGCCGGACCCACACCCCGGACGGGATCCCTACTCCAAACGGTTCAAAGTCTAATTGGGACTTTCTACCGGGGAGATCCCCTACTGTTGGCCGGACATATTTTCCCGTCAACAGATTTGGCGCTAGAAGGAGGGCCATGGCATCCTCCCAACATACAACAGACATTCCATCCCAAACTCCCCGCCGGGAGGTCATAAATAACGAAGTTGCCCTTCCCCCTTTAGAAGATATTCCAACGGTGGAAGCCCGATACTTCGAAATCACTAACGAACAGCTGAGAGCCTTACGCCCAGTTGCCCGTAATCTCATCAGGGATTTACGGTATGCCCCTATCATGGAATTCCTAGCCCACACTAGGACCCCTGCCGATAACATCACTCGCAATGGCGTACTGGTCCGCACCATACCTGAACTTGTGAATACCATGATTGAAGACCTCGCACGGGCTGTCCAGGAAAATGACCCTGTTGTCCACGATAGTGAAGGTTTCCCTGATACGGAACCTTTCCCCGAACCGCAGCCTGACTTACATCAGTGGACCAACAACCAAGTGTATTCCCCACGAGAAGGAGAAGGGGAAAGAAGAAACGAGAGAGAAGGTAACACAGCCCGAAGGAATGCGGAGGAAGGAAATAGGCCCCGAAGAAATGAAGGTGGAGTAAACAGGGGTCACGGTCGTGGTGGTAGAGGAGATATCATTCGCGGCCCGAGACACCACGCCAACCATAATCACCACCAAAACCAAAATAGACCCCCTCCTTACAAATGGGAGCTTCTTAGAAACGTGAATAACCGTGAAAGACACCGAGATGAAAACTCTCGTCATCATGAAGGAACATCGGTGTCAGGGACGGGAAGTGAGTCTGAAGCAGAAACCCGGCATCAGCTTCGCCCCAGGAGGGTGCAGCCTCTGGCCTGGATGGCTCAATCCCCATTGGCCCTCTTAGGTCCCCTCCATGATATGCCCAGACACCCAGAGAAGCATCTTCCTAAGTTCGATCCAGAGAAAGGCACATCGGCAAAAGACCATATTAGTAGTTTTTATCTGTCTCTACAAATCATGAGAGTTCAGTCCGATGATGTTGCATGTCGACTTTTCCCACACACTCTTGTAAGCCAGGCAGCCACCTGGTACCGCTCCCTACCCAGCGCTTCTATTACTTCATGGGACCAGTTCCGTCGTGTGTTCCTGCAAAAGTTTGCTGAAGATAAAACACCCTCTATGCTCCTCACCGAACTAAGCACCATCAAGTGCCATAGAAAAGAGAAAGTTAAAGACTTTAACCAACGCTTCGCCACCATATTGCAAAAATTTCCTCCAAACTTAGCGTTGGACGATTCTATCACCATCGACTACTATACTAAAGCCCTCCCCAGGGATATTGCCGTTTCGTCAAACATGAGGCCCGCGCTACTCTCACAGCAAATTACGCTGCTGCTTTCGCGGTAGAAAAGGACATGTTGTCGATAGGAGTCATGGACCACGACGGAAAGGATGATCTCAAACCAACCACTAAAAAAGGCCAATCTTCCACCCCTAATAGAGAGAGAGAAACTTTTGATTT
This sequence comes from Pinus albicaulis, assembly GCA_034641835.2. NCBI lineage: Eukaryota > Viridiplantae > Streptophyta > Pinopsida > Pinales > Pinaceae > Pinus > Pinus albicaulis. The sequence goes on from CM076581.1 coordinate 1,572,336,835, forward strand.
CGAAAGTATGGCCAAGACCCTCAAAATACTAACGAATGAGGTCTCTGACTTAAAGAGAAAAGGCGTTGAAACTTCAACTACAAATAAACCCCCGAAACCCTTTTTCAAGAAAAACAATCCCAACACCAGCAGGCCTCCGTCAAACACCAGTGCCGCTCTCAACGTGGAAGAGATAGGGAAAGACAATTTCTGCTCCTTCCACCAAGCTGCCCATTCTGAAAAAACGTGCCCGCAATGGATTGGCAGCATGACCGCAGTGGTTAACCAACTTTTGGATGATCAAACTCCAGGAAGCCTGACAGAGGAAGAAATCTCTGATCGAGATGAGGGTTCGCTCCTAGATGGGGAATCAGGAGCCTCTGTCTTAACTTTCGATGTAATCCGCGGGGGAGAGAGTCTTGCTCCCATTGATATCAACATGGCAGGCAGTCCCAAGGCTCAGCCCACTCGAAACTACAGTCTTAGAAGCAAAGGCTTTGTTCCTGAACAATCATATGAGGATAAGAAAAGGGCTTTCTTGAGGAAAATTCTTCCTCCTGGAAATGAGGGACAAGCTACACCAGAAAATCCCATGAATAGCAATAGCAAAGCAAGTCAAAAGACCAAGCTCCTGGTGGAACCCTCGAAAACCACCACCGAACCTATTCCCCAAACCGATACCAGCTACAACATAGTGGAGGACATGAAAAAGACCAGGGCTAATATCTCACTCTACGAGTTGGCCCGCATCACGAACCAAAAGGAACTTATCCTAAAAGCTTTCGCCAACAACCAAAATACGAAGAACGTCAGCAACACGTCTACACAAACCAGTCCAGATATCCAATCTATAGTAAACGCTGTCAACACGAATTCGAGAGGGTCCACCCCTCCATTTCTCTTATCTTTTGAGATGTTTAATTTCAACGTTCACAATTGCCTCGTTGACTCTGGTGCTTCCACTAATGTCATGCCTCTATCTGTGTGCAAGAAACTCAACATCCTCCCAGAGAAAACTGACGCAAAAATCATTCAACTAGATAGATCGCAAGTACCAGCAGTTGGAGAATTGAACAATGTCATCATCCGCCTCTCATCCGACTCTAGGGTTCATCAATGTATTGATATTGTGGTTGTTGACATCCCAGAAGCCTATGGTGTACTACTTAGTAGAGACTGGTCTAGCAAATTGCAAGGATACTTCGCCACAGATTGGTCTCACTTATGGCTACCTTACAAAGGGAGAAACAACCAAATCAGAGTCGAAAGTGAACCATACATGAAACACAGTGTAACTGATTTGGATGCCACAAATGAACCCATCAGCTTCGCCCAGGAGGAACTTGGTATGTGTTTTCTAGATTCCATTTTTGGATGTTACCGACCTCCCCAGTCTGCAGTAGGCCCCGAGGTCCTTTCTGAAATGACACTCATCGCAGAGGAACAATCTCAAACTGTATCACACCAAGCCGAAATCCCTCCACAAGCCACTGCCCCCAAGGACCCGGAAAATGATATATGGACATTGTATTACGACGGTTCCAAGAATCTCGATGGTTCTGGCGCTGGTTGCGTTTTGCTTGATCCGCATAAGAAAAAATTCTTAGTCTCTTGTCGACTCGAGTTCCAATGCACTAACAACACTGCTGAGTACGAAGCTTTGATCCTTGGGCTTAAAAAGGCGTTGGATTTGAAGGTAAAATGCTTACGGGTCATTGGAGACTCCGAGATCATCACTCGGCAGGTACGCAACACCATTCACTGTTTGTCTCCACATTTGAAGGCGTATCAACAAGAGGTATGGCGATTAATTTCTGCTTTTGACGCTTTTGGAATTAAGTCTGTTCTAAGAATGCATAACGCAACAGCAAATACTCTAGCTAATGCTGCCGCCAGGTTTACCCCTTTGAGGGACGGTTTTTCTATTGAAGTTATGTATAAACCATCCGTGCCTAACAATATCACTAATTTGCGTGTTTTTGATGATGATCAACAGGTGCTGGAATTTATGTGCAACTCAGAGATATTCAAAGACGCTGCTATAGATGAAGATGAGCATGACCAAGCTATGCAAAAGGAGTACGAGCAAGTCAAAGGAAACCCCATGCCTAAAGGGGTGGTATCACTGGAGAAGCTTTTCGATCTGCAAAATCGGTTCCGTGGGCCCCCAAATGCAAAAGTGCAGAGCTCGATCTTGGCTCATCGACAAGTGAACTTGGGATCAGAAGATAATCCTAAATTCATCAACCTGGGAAAAGACTGCACCCCCCAAGAAGCTCAAGGTTTCACTCAACTATTTCGCAAGTATCGTGACGTATTCGCTTGGACATATGAGGACTTACGCACATACGATACTCGAATCATACAACATGTGATACCCATTAAAGAAAATGTAAAACCATTCCAACAAAAGCTTAGGAAAGTACACCCTACAATGGAGCCGCTGATTCTAAAAGAACTCAAAAAACTTTTGGACGCTCGCATTATCTTCAAAGTTCGCCATTCCACATGGGTGTCCAATTTGCTGCCGGTACGGAAGAAATCAGGTGAAATTCGCTTATGTGTAGATTTCCGGAACTTGAACCGGGCCTCGAGTAAAGATAATTACCCAGTGCCCCCTATGGAGCAGATCCTACAAGCAGTGTCCGGCTCAGAAATGTTCTCCTTGTTGGACGGATTCTCTGGCTACAACCAAGTGCTAGTGGTTGAACCAGACAGGTTAAAGACTACCTTTCGGACTAAGTGGGGAACTTTCGCTTACAGGCGCATGCCTTTTGGATTAATCAACGCGGGAGCAACATTCCAAAGAGATATGGATATAGCATTCAGGGGTCTGATAGGCCAAAGTGTGGTAGTCTACTTGGATGATGTTACGGTGTTCTCTAAACACCGGGGGGATCATTTGCGTCACCTCAGACAGATCTTTGAGAGATGCAGAAAATATGGTATCTCGCTCAACCCGAAGAAAAGCGTTTTTGCTGTAGCAGAGGGAAATCTACTAGGTCACATCATAACTAAACAAGGCATTGTCGTTGATCCAGAACGTGCGAAAGCCATTGCTCAGATTTCTCCCCCCAGCAGTAAGAAAGCAATGCAGTCCTTTTTGGGAAAGATCAATTTTGTACGTAAGTTCATATCAGATTTCACCCAGATAGTGAAACCACTACAGGGAATGATAAAGAAAAATGCTACTTTCAAATGGAATCAACCCGAAAAGGAAGCTTTCGACCAGATCAAGAAAGCTATAGCCGAAGCGCCTTCCCTCCAGAGCCCAGATTTCGGCAGAGATTTCAGCCTGTACACGTTTGCTTCAGACTCATCCCTGGCAGCCGTACTCACACAAAAGGACCGAAATAATGACGAGCGTCCCATTTCGTTCATGAGCACTGGTCTGCAGGGAGCTGAATTAAATTATCCTGAAATCGAGAAACAGGCTTATGCGGTATACAAAGCGGTCAAACATTTCAGACCGTACATCTTGAAAAACCATGTCACGGTTTACGTTCCCCACCCAGCTGTTCGCTCACTGTTCATGCAGCAAGAGTTGGGCGAGAGAAGAGGGAACTGGGTTGCGTGTATGCAAGAGTACGACTTAGACTTTAAGCCGGCACGCACAGTTAAAGGACAAGGTTTATGCCAAATGGCTGCAGAGGCCGCAGGTTCCCAAAAGAGTGAAGAAGATAATTGGGAGCAAGAGATTGATATGTACCAAACTGACGTCATGCCTCAGGAAAGGAACCCATCTTGGTACTCGGATATCTCGGGATATTTGGCACACGGTGTATTGGACTCAAATCTAGATGCCCGGCAGAAACGTGCAATCAGACTCAAAGCCGCGTCTTACCGGTTAATCCAAGGGAAGCTTTTCAAGAAACATTCCAATGGAGTAATGTTACGCTGCCTAGAACATGATGAAGCTCAAAAAGTCTTAACCGAGCTACACGATGGACCAGCAGGAGGTCATTTCGTCGGGGATACCACTGCCCATAAAATTATGCGTGCAGGTTATTATTGGCCAACCCTTTTCAGAGATGCCCACGCATATGTTCGGAAATGCATTCAATGCCAGAAATTTGCAAGTCGAGAAACGCGTCCGGCTGCTCCTTTGTTGTCAGTAGCAGTAGAAGAACCTTTTCAACAATGGGGTCTGGATGTCATTGGTGAGATTTTACCCCACTCTTCTAAGCAACACAGGTACATTCTGACGGCCACTGATTATTTCACCAGGTGGGTTGAAGCGGTACCATTACGCCAAGTCAATGATCAGGAGGTAATGCAATTTGTCACTCACTCCATCATTACCAGGTTTGGCGTTCCAACTTCCTTGGTGTTTGATAATGCAACGTATTTTTCATCTTTTAAATTATATGATTTTGCATTAGAAAATGGCATTGTTCTTAAACACTCGGCAAAGTACTATCCCCAAGGAAATGGTCTAGCAGAATCCACAAATAAAAATCTGATCCGCATCATAAAAAAGACCCTTCTGTCTCACCAACGAAACTGGCATAACGCTCTCCAAAACGCACTTTGGGCTGATCGCGTCACCCCTAAGTCATCAATAGGCACCTCACCATATTTTCTCATGTACGGGAAAGAAGCCATTCTCCCACCCAATTTGTCTCTTCCCGCTCTACAGTTGTCTCAAGAATGCCACGGTACCCCTTGCCCCGCCTTGCAAACCCGCATTGACACCCTGCTGAAACTAGAAGAGGAAAGGCAGAAAACCCGGGAGAAATTCGCCATACACCAGAGTCGGATCAAGAAATGGTTCGATAAAAAGTCTGCAGGAGATAAAAAAATTTGAAGTAGGAGATCTTGTCCTAAAGTGGGATAAAGCACACGAAGAAAAAGGAAAACATGCCAAATTTCAAGCACTATGGATAGGTCCCTTTCAGGTTAAAGAAAAAGTGGGTTCCCATACTTTCCGTTTGCAGACTCTGGAAGGAAGAATCGAGGTCCTCCCGGTAAATGGGTATGACCTCAAACACTATTTTACTTAAACCCTTTTTGTTCTAAAAAAAAAAAAAAAAAAAAAAAAAAAAAACTAAAACTCTTTCTCTAACTCTTCAAAGAAAACCTTGTCTAAGCTGCCCACAACCGACTCACTCCTTGAAGAGGTTCTATGCTGATGAAAGGCCTTTCCTGCAAAACACGGGGCAGTCGGAACTCGCTTGTAATGGGCACCTAAGGATAACACACGGTCTTACTAAAGTCTTCAAGCATAAGGAACCACCTAGCGGCTTAAAAGGGTGCAGGTAGAAAAGGTCTTGCATAGCAGCAACTGGATCGTGAGGGAACAGGGCTAACTCAAGAGAATTGCAGGTCATCCGGGAAAAACCCGAGTCCTCATACAAGACCAGGAGCAACCTCTCTGCAAGCAAAATAAGTCGGGATCCCTCATCCGCCCAGGCAAAATATGCCCATCTAAATAAGTGCCACAAGCACATTCTCAAATAAGTGCAATTGCACATGAATAAAGGGTAATGGATTGAGAAAGGCTTCCTGCGCAGAGAGGTGTTGTAACGACTCCGCCGGGGTACTGACCAGGCTCGCTGGCAGCGGAGCAACGTTCACGACTCCTTAGGCAATGACTCTGCCGGAGCCGAGAGGTTCGTTGGCAGCGGAGCAACACCATGAGGACGAAATAATTGTACCGGACCCTGCAGTTGTCCAAGGTTTCCCCGACCCTCTCGATCCTGGAGCGTGAGGAATTAAAATTCGGTTGATCTGCACCCAACAAGCCAAAAGGGCAGGCGACTATGCGGGGTGGCAAAGGAAGGAAGGTGTAAACTCTGAGGTAAAAGAACAAGCAAGTATTAGACCCCTCCCTCCTCCCTCATCGACCCTTCATCAGCAGAGACTCTGAATTCATCCAGTGAATCGCCATTTGTTGTAGCTCCTACAACACCCTCCAAAAACTACATAAAATCATAACACACACTTCAAAATTTTTGGAGCCCCCCTTAAAACTAAAGAAGGAAAAAAGCCAAGTAAAGTTTTAAAGGCAAGTCGCTAAGTCGCATATGCATTATTTGCGACCCATGCGACCTATGCGACTCTGCGACCCCAAGGTCGCACAGGTCGCCAGGTCGCAAGAGTCAGAATTTGATCAATTTGCGACCTTGCGACCTAGCGACCTTGAGGTCGCAAGGTCGCAAGGTCGCAAAATGAAGTTTTAAAGAAATTAGCGACTCAGCGACCTTTGCGACCCAGCGACCTGAAGGTCGCAAGGTCGCAAGGTCGCAAGGTCGCAAACTTGCAACTTGCGACCTCATTAAATGTCCGCACGTGCGACCTTTTTATATAAGGTCGGGTCGCTAGGTCGCATTTGTGACTCTCAAGAAACTGCAATTATGAGTTTTGACAAAATATCATGCTTTTTCCAAGAATTGTGAGTAAAGGCCAAGACTGGCCCTCTCCGACTCTAGTAATATTTATATAGTACCTGGTATCCCTGAGTAGGGAGAAGGTGTGTGGTGGAGGGGGAATCGTACGCATATAAACATCCCCGCGCCAATATCCTGTGAGACACCCTTTTGCACCTTCTTTAAAGGAGAGCAAACTTAGTATGAAGTATATCGTGAGGCTCATGCGTAAGAGGAGTTCTGCAAGATCTCCGGACCGTGAAATATACCCGAAAGTCAAAAAGTCCAAATTGCACCTAGCTGGTCACATCCTCGCCATCTTTCGTGCCCGAGATGTTGACCGGATCATACAAGACGATCCGAAAAGCTTCGGCAATCCGAGATAGTGCAGGAAAGCTACAACATTGAAACAAGAGTTACTCACACTCGCTACCCAGACCAGAGGTGAACTTCACCCCAAGGTGGTTTGCTGCAAATGAAGTGCCAATGGTTGACACAATCAGAAAATGGTGGGCAGAACCAGACAAATTTAAGATCAAGAAGGACCAGGAGTACCCGGTGGCCAGTCTGAGGAAGGTCTATAAGCTAGTGGCCGCCATGCTGTGCAAGATATACGGGCGTTCGGACGCCACCACCTTCAACGGAACATGGGAAACCATTATATAACATGTAACAGTCTACGGCACTCGGTTCAATTGGGCCGGTATATTAATGGGCTCCATGCACACAAATTTGGCTTCAGCTTTAGCCCCGGATGAGGGAGCACCATCAGAATTCTACATGGCTTCGTATCTACTAGATGCTGTCTGTGCTCAGATGCATGTTGAGGGATGGCCACATAACTGGGACTCCAAACAGAACCAGGCAATACACTTGCAGCTCAGGGTATTCTGGGAATCCAGGTACAAGCCGGACATCGAGCAAATCTCTCACATATTTATTCCCGCTCTCTACGGGAAACTATTCGGTCAAGACACCCCCTGCATGTCTTGGCGAGCAATGGAGACATTGGGTCAGGTGGCACACTGGTTCCCGTTCGCCGAATTCACGATCATCCGAGTATTTGGCTCGTTTAAAGCATCACACGCTCTACCCAAGTTTGTTACCGACAAAGTGCTCATACAGGAGGTGTGTTTCCAGATGACCATGGGCTTCTCTAATGTCCTTACCAAAGGTAAGAAGAAACCTTGGCCTGCTCTACCTCTCACCGTTGGTGCCTATACGGTCAAAGACTCCAGAGAAGTCGCACGTGAAGGGGAAGAGGTGAAAAGCTATCACTTCAGAAATCTGGGCAGCCGAACCTACGATCCAGTCAGGATAGTTCCTGAACATTGTAAAAGGGCCAATTTCAGATGGAGCTATCAGCATGTCGAGTGCCCGGATGAGGACGAGAGAAGAAATTGGTATAATGCAAACCGGCATCTCGCGCCAGGACTCGACTCTGACCGAGAAGGAGAAGAGCATCAGAATTTAGAAGAAAGGAGCCAGAAGCTTGGAGGTTCTTCCTCCTCCAAAGATAAAAGAACACAGACCGGTACAGGACCTGACACCGCAGATCAGCAAAGGGAAGCAGAAGCCCAAGCCAAACTGGAAGAGGAGAAGAAGAAGAAGGAAGATGAAGAGAAACGCAAGAAAGACGCCAGAACAGAACGAAAAAAGAAAAAAGAGGAGGAGAAAGAAAGACAGGAAAAGGAGGCACAAGCGGCGGCAGAAAAGGCACTGAAAGAAGAACTCGACAAAGTTGATCGTCGGAAAAAGGCAGAACAGGCCGCCGCAGCAAAGAGGAAACAGGAAAAGGAAGCAGAAGCAGAGGCAGAACGCCGGGAGAAAGAAGAACATGACAAGGTGGAAGCAGAGCGCCAGCAAAAGGAGAAAGAAAAGGGTCAAACGCAGGATATAGAGGACGAGCTAATAGATGACATTGATCTATCTCCCCTGGATATCCCTGCAGGTGGCGCGGGAAGTACCCTCAATGTTGATGACTTTCTGGGGGAGCAAGAGGAAGAAGTCTTCGACTTGACCAGATTGACTTTTGACCAATTCTCTTTCAAGATACGGCAAGAGAAGAGGAAATCCTTAACGCCAGGCTACCCTGCCATCTCCACGGTCTCCACCAGAAAAGACATAGTCCCAGACACAAGGACAAATCCGGTTATGATAGCGTCAGCAGGCACCGCTTTTGCTGCAGCCACAAAAGAAAATGTCATGAGGATGAGCAGAGAAATTATTTCTTTACAGAACCGGCTAAAAGCGGCAGAGCAGAAGAAATCAAGGCTAGAAAATGAGATGCTCCAGCTCCAGGGTAGACCCGCTCAAGTGAATGAGGTTCCACTGGCAGTCAAGAAGGAATGTGATGTGCTGGAGATGACAATGAGGCAAGTATACCAGGAAATGCTCACCCTGAAACAAACAGTGGCCCCATTGGCAGAGGCTCGAGAAGAAACCAAGCAGATAAAAACACTAACACTGTGAGGCCTGCTACAAGAAATTTTGACAAAATGATGAATTGACAAGACAAGATTTGCCAAGCTCCCGAACATGTGCCTCGGAAGGATTGGAGTCATACGCAAGAAGCCAAAGTACAAATTCGGATGAGTATGCAATCCAAAGACAAGTTGTCCAAAGGTCTGGACAAAGTGGTGTCTGCATATAATCACCTAATCAGTGGTATTGACTCCATGAACGCTCTTCATCACATTCCGTCATTAGGGGCACTCCAGTCAGAACAAGATCCGGGGCAGTATAGGAGCAGGGTCATTTTTCGCAGCCCGTAGCACAGCCGTCGCCGCACTGTATTCTGAGGCATCACAAGCACCCGAACCTGGCTGTTTGTCACCCAAGGAAAATCTACACCAAGCTTGCTTCACTGCCGATCTCTCGGGAAGGAGACTCTGGTACCGAATGCCCTAGAATGTATGCACCGAATAAAAGAGGAAATCCCTCTTGTCGCCCCCATAACAGCAGATTACCAGGCGTGGCGAGATTTCCTCAAGGGCAAGAAATTCGATCAGCCTTAAAACTTTTATACTTGTGCGACCACCCTCCATAGCTCACCGCTGTCGCAGGGTCGTACTTGCGACTGTGTCGCAGTCGCAATTTTGGCAAACAAAGAGCCTTTGCCTTAACCATCGGAGCAACTGCGCTATACCATGCTCATAATCCTATAAATACCCCTGTGGGGAACATTGTAAAGGCTGCTCTTTTTTGGACTGAAAGGCATTATTGCATTGTAACTGAAGAAGCATACTCTTGATATATGAAATACAATACATGTTAAAACCCCTTTTATTGGATGATGTGTTTGGCTGTGACAACATTGTGTGTATTCTGGGTACAGTTTCAGAATATCTTCTGATTAATGAATCTGTGTTATTCATAGTATCATTCATGCACCATAGCTATCTGTGATTGTGTTGATGATGCTCAAGTTTATTATTTACTTCATGATGAATGTTAATGAATTGTTTTATTAGCATTTCTTTATATCCTTCGGAAAGTTAAGGGATATTCTTGCCACAAAGAACTGTTTCTTTGGCAGTCAGATTATCCCGCATGCATACCTCATAGATGTGTTGCTAACGACACTTCCTGAGTGTATGCATTCTGTCTATTACCTTGCTATGCACAGTGTCATATATTGGTTTTATACATCAGTCATGTATTCTTTATCGTGTGAATGAGTGTATGTTTGCAGTTTCAATCAGGTTGCTTTGAAACCGAAGAGATAGTCATTTAAGTGGTAGCCGGACCCACACCCCGGACAGGATCCCTATTCCAAACGGTTCAAAGTCTAATTGGGACTTTCTACCGGGGAGATCCCTTACTGTTGGCCGGACATATTTTTCCGTCAACATAAGCATAGCAAGCCTAGTAAAAAAAGTGACCGACTTGAAGCTGACACAAAACCGCAAGATGCAGACCCGACACTCTATGGGTCGTCATCAACCTAGATAGGCGAACTATCATCTCCAAGGTAGCTCTCTCAGCCAGGTCCGTCAGAGAGCTCACCCTGATACATACCTGAGTGATCGCGTTAGGACTGCAGTGCTCCTCATCCTCAACCCAACAGTGGATGTTCACTCCCCCAAGAGGGAGTGGATAGGGAAGGGACTCCCCCTGAGGAAACATATCAATCAAAAAATAGACATCAGTCTCCGGCTAGATCACAACATCTCTATGACGCAAGACCATAACACGTCGTCTCTTATTGCAACATCAGACCAGGTATTGTAGTAACCCATCATGGGACCTCAGTATGTTGTTCTCTAAGAACTTCAGTAAACAATATTGAGCCAGGACCCCCCAAGCATGGGGATCTTGGGCCACTGCCGCACAGAGATCAGTCCAATCCATCTCCTGCCACAACATCCTTCCATCAGAAGAAAAAAAAAAAAAAACACCAAAAATAAGTTTTTACAAAAAATGATTTTTTTTTTTAAATGACTTCCCCGCACCTGTAAAAAACTTAGGTGCGGTGACCACGTGCTTGTAGCAGATACAGGTGCACGGTCCATCACACATAATTTTTACCAACTATGAGGGGCTCGTGAAAAAATTACCTTTTGTGCGAGGAACGCGCGGGTCATCCTTGATCGCCTGTGCGATATTACCCAAAAATGGGTATACAATCCATACAAATCCATATTTTTATGGACACCCCATTCTAGAAAACAACAAAAATGAAAAGTGGGACTTTTAAGGTCCTACCTGACACTGACAACATGAATCTCGGGTACTCAGGCTGACCACAAAGACAAGAGAAGCTTGGGAGTAGGATCTCGACTCTAACCTCAAATCTTGAAAAGAAACAAATGAGTTTAAATGAACCATATTGGCCCACATATTGCCCATTTCTCATTTTTATATAGAAAAAAACTGGAGCTCAGAGTACCAAACCATAAAACCATGAGAAACACAATCGGATCAACACATCATCAGGTTCAAACTAGGCCCCATAAATCCATGCCTAAGAAAAAAACATTTTCAAGCACAACGTCCACCATACAAAAGTTCAGGTATGCCCTCTCTTATTGCTTTACATTCACGTTATTTCAAATAATTTTGTATGAAAAATATTCTTTTTACTAGGGGTATTGGTTGCAGGTATTACAAACATGCCAAATAACCATATGCCCCAGCCAAAAAAGGTACAAGAGCAAGTATCATTCTACCCCCAGCATGATAGGCTCCCCAAGAATCTTTTCATATCTTGACAACGTTACTTCAAAGAACTAGACCATAGGTTTCATTCACCCAACCATGTTTTTCATAACCCCACCTTGCACATGATAAACAACCTTGTAGGTCGGTATAACCGCACCCTCCATGGCATCCATCACTCATGTAGACCATACAACAAAGGTTTGGAGCCATGGCCATAAAAATCCTAGCCTGGGAAGCACTTCATGGTCATTCATCCATCATCCATCATGGAAAGTTTTACCCATTTCATGTTAAAAACCCTTTCCCGGGCTATCATTATCACAGGTATATAAAAAAAAAATGCACCATCGTGTTTCACATTTGGCCTATCACACCCCCATCAATCATATCCCATCTACAACATTTTTTCATCTCCCTCATCACCTCCGCACCGAGACCAACCAATGGGCCCCCCACCCTCAGAAAAAAACACTCTTCACACCATGGTGAAGGATTATTCACTTTTTTTAGGGGCACCCATATTCGTGCTTGTACATCCAAGCCCATTTTGTATTCTTTTGGTAAGTGTACAAAGATTAGTTTTTAGGAGAGCACTCCCACCCATCCATTTACATTTCTCACGTGGAAACAACCCCTAATCACTGTTGGTTGGAGCTATGCATTTTTTTACCACACCCAACCATGACAATTATAGAAACCATACACTTACCATGGATGTCCTACCGACTCCAGGGATTTCCTCATCAGAAATTGTTATGACTATCACCACTCGCATTTACAGCTCCGACCTCGGGCCACTTAACTACCATCATCAATTATAACCATTTCTCATCATCATGCCTAGTTAAACCATCACACCATGCCTTGCTAGATTAGAAACCCTGGTCCCTTGCATCAGTACTAATTTTGATTGGTTGATGCTTCCTTCTTGTCGACTAAAACAACCATTTTCCAAAAAGGATCTAGTACCTTAGATAACTCCTCACTTCAATAGGGGCATCCCCATATGACACTATGGGAATAATCGTTGCCCATTTATGTCATCGATCCTCTTCAAATTAAACTTCAAGATAAGGTTTCATTTCAAGATGGTATCATACTTCATAACCGTTGCACTCTATCAGAATTTTTCAAAGACCCATGACTTGATAATCATCTCTTTCAACAATGCTTACATAAGAAGGTCCCCAACAGTCAAATACCCAAGCATAAAATGAGCACTTGTTATAAAAAAATGTGCCATACCAAGATTAGGCATGTGGGCACCACATTCAACCTTCTTTCAAAAAAAAAATCCCTAGAGGATGCCAGCAACCATCATCATCAACAAATAGCAAGCCACTACCGAAAGTGGCATAAAGAGAACAATTATTTCTTAAATAAGCTTAACTAGTCAAAACATCACCAGCATGGGACATTCTCGCCTCGTAGAAATATTTTATTCATTTCTATCTCTTGTAGGTTTCCAAAAAAGCATGGTGCCTTTTTTACTTAAGACAAGGAGTCTCCCAACTAAGTTCCAAAGAAAGTTACCCTCTCTTTCCCTCTCAAAAGGATCACACGGAAAATAAACCATTATGTATTTCGGCTATACAGTTCTTCCTAGACCTCATACATTAGGAGGCAACTGTTAACACTGGAAAATTTTACAGGAGAAAGACATTAAAAATGTTAAGCAAAAGGTATAGATAAAGGTTTCCAGAGAAGGAATACATTAGGAAGAGCCAAAAATTTAATTCTTCCTAAGGTCAAAGGACAAATTGATGGACAACACACAAGAAACAAGGACTTTTGGCACATATTGTAGCTATTTCTTCGATATTCACACCTAATGCGGCTATCCCTTCGATAGCCACATGGTCGTGCGGATGACGAAATGTCACCATTTTATACCACTTGGCACGCTTGGTTAAAAATATTCTCACTCAACCCTACCAAGTACAGTTGTCTTTGAGCCACCTTGAGGCTTTAATGCAACACACAAAGGAATCCTACCTCCACTCTTGTGTCACCATCCATCTTGGGCCAAGAGAAGGAGGGAGAATTTGAAAATGGTCTATAAAATCCATCCTTTGGAAGAAGAATTGGAGACACATTGCTATGCTGGCCAAATTTCTCCATAGGAAACCAACTTGTGTAGTCCAATAGTAGAGGGATTGGAAGGACTCAGTTTTTGGCCACCCAACATCTCAGTCCAAGAGAGAGGAGTTCACCACGTGTTAATCAATCTACCATCCTTTGAGAGGGAAGAGAATCTTGCAAAAAACTTCAGGGGAAGAGACCTCCTTGTCTAGATGTCCATAGCTCAAAGGATTCACTACAAGATATTTAGCATTCTATATTCTATCACCACTAGCACCTAATAAAGGGAGAAGTTGTCCATTTTGAGTTATTAGTTTGTTTGATCTATCGAGCATATATCTTGTGCATATTGTTTTGTTTTTGTTTTATTGTTTATGTAGTATGCTATGGTTCCTCTCTAACCTATCTTATTACATGTTGAACTTGTTCCACTAACGTTTAACAAACCATTTTGACCTATGACTCTTATGTAGGTAAGAAACTCGCCTACTAAGGAAAGTGTATTTTGTATGCCCATGCGTCGAATACACTACCACAGGGGCTATGGACGCTCGCAGGCAATGGGGAATTTTGCGTAAAGAAGTGTCAGCCAAACCAAGGCTCAGTCTACACGTACGATGGTTACTCTACAACATTACAATAAAAAGGAAGCATGTTTGGATGAAGTCAATGGTAAATATAAAAATTTGTTGTTAAACATGGCCTTGAGGTAACCTTGAGTCCTCTATCATTAGTTTTTAATACTATATCTAAGATTTAATTTTCTTAGAAGTGGGACCTATGATCACAAAGAACTAATAAAACTCAATTGCACAAATTATATATAATACTTGGATGGCTATAATAATTTGGGATTTTGTTAGTATTAACTATTTTTTCACCGGTTCATCATTTGTTGTGATCATAAAAATCCTCCTACCTACAAATAAGGAGATCCCCTTAAATTTATAAAATGTTTCTTGAGCATAATATTGTTGAATATTGATGAAATATTTTGTAATGAGTGATTTGAAACTTGAGATGGAGATTCACGTAATTATGAAAATGAGGTAATGCTTGATATAAAATTTCAATAGAGGTTGATTGATAACTCCCCATCTTCCTATTGGTTGGAAGATGATGAGTTATCAATCAACCTCTATTGAAAGTTTCTATCAATCATTACCTCGTTTTCATAATTACATGAATCTCCAGAGATGGAGATTCTTTTATGCTTGGTTTTAATTTAGCATCATTTTAATAAATTTGAGATGAATTTTTTTTGTTCATTAACTTCATTGTTTTGTTTTTCAGGTTCCTTTGTACTGAATCATCTCAACAATCCTCCTCACTTATTTATTACCTCACCTTGCTTGCATGAGAACATGCAAAACCTCAGACCTGAGGGAGTGGTTTTTGGGACCATTTTTCAACATCTTCATTTTATTATTTTCAGCGTCCTACAATATATCATATTAGCACTCATCAACTCCGGATCTTCCAGATCATTTAGGACCCTCAAATTTACTTTTCCTCATTTTCTAACACTTCCACTGCAATTTCAAAGTTCATATACTAGTGTTCTCTTTGTAGTTTTTCTAGTAGAAAAAATTCACATGAAACACTAGTAATACCTAACACCTACTCCAGCTTGACACTCAAAACATGCAAAGCTACAAAGAGAAGCCTACAAGATTCAAATTTCAAGACTATGCATATGATACTGGAAACACAACCTCTTATGTTCATCTGGTACTGGAAAGACAATCCCCATATTCATCTGGTACTAGAAAGCAGTCTCCTTTATTCGTCCAGTACTGGAAAACAATTTTCATCCGGTACTAAAAACTATTTATTGTGTTTATCCGATAATAAAGTTATGAGGTCAATATTTTATTTTTTGCTATTAATATTCATATTAATAATGTGATGAATATATAATTACCCTCATAAACTTTTATTACCATCAGTTGTTATTTTTGAAATTTTGAGGAATGGTTCAACACTTTTTACATGAGGACATGTAATAAATAATGCATGGGGGGATGTTGGGTCTCCATTTTGATGCCTTTAATACCCTATATTTTCCTCTATTTTTGACCAACTTTACCTCAAAACCTACTTACCACTTTCATACCTTCATCAAAAACATTACTTTTATTATCCTTGTGTATATATGAGGTAATTTATATTTTAAAACATGGTGTTTTATGTTTTCTTGTAGTAGAATAAAATTATTTGATTCCTTATAATCTTTGATTAATTGGTTTGTCTCACATAGATGTTTTTACAATGTTCCTACTCATCGGGTACCAGTGTATTGATCTGGTACTCGTGCTCCTACCCATCCGGTACCATCATTATCGGTCCAGTACTGGCATTCCTACTTATCTGGTACAAGCGTTATCAATCTGGTACTCGTGTTATCGTCTGGTACCCATGCATTTGCCTATCAGCTACCTGAAAATAGTTACCCGTGTTCTGGCTTACCCTTGTTCGCTCGCGTACCTTCGCTCATTCGTAACGAACAAAAATGGTCTAGCACCTACAGTAATTCAGTACCAATTATGTGTTCATCCAGTACCTGTGCTAATCCAATACTAACTGTGTTATTTTGGTACCTACTTTCTTGCACTGACTGTTGTATTATTCTGATAGTAGATCCGACTCTTCAAATTTGGTGGTTGAGAGAACTGCCTTTGATGAGACCAAGGAAATTGTTGGTCAAAGGAATCATCTCTTTATAGAAAATTGAGATATGATTCACCTCATGAACTGTGTGTCATGATGATGAAGCCGAATATGTAAAATAAGTTAAACTTTAATATTGTGTAGTGATTTTTTACTATTTTATTAGGCCTTGATGTAACACCATTTCTCTATAAGGTAAAGATGGTAAGGAAGAGACAATAGGTTAGAAAGAAGAAAGATATATAGAGTTTTAGACAATACTGTTATGTTGGAGATTCAACTGAATAATTACATTTTCTAAACCTTTCTTTTGAAATCAATGGTATGAAAAACAATTAATAAGTTCGTTGTGTTAATAACTTCTTTAGTTCAGTAAGTTTCCTCAGCTTTCCTTGGTAGCTCGACAAGGGTCCACCGAAGCCATAAAGGTAATTTTTTATTATAGTTATTGTAAATTTAATTTGGTTTTATGGTTTAGCTTCAAAACATTTGGTGTGATTAGAGTTATGTTTTATGAAAATAATCTGTTTGATTTCCCAGGCTATAGGTTTAAGTATTAATTTCTATTTTAGAGAATAGGAAGAACAAAGATCTCACCATTCACCTACATGTGTTTTTAGTGAAGACTCTTTTCATAGATTTCCTGTACTAGAATGCTGAGTTTCTTTCAGAACTAGTTAAATTAGGAAAGATTGTTTTGTTTAATATTTAGGTGCAGTAACTTGATTTTAATCAGTTGACACAAGAAAATAGAGTTGAATCCATCTTTTAATTTCATGAGCCTGTAAATGGACATCCTGATTACTTGATCAAGAACCTTTATATTACATGCTTGTCAATATTTTATTTACGATCTTTGCTTTATGATCTTTAATTGCGAGGAAATTAGATTATAAATTATAAAATGAAGCTTCTTATATAGGATATACTCAACAGACATAGGAACTTACATGTTATCAATACATATAGTGCGTCAACTCTACTAATTACGACCCCCTAGTTGATAATTTAATTTGTGGCACTATATCCATCATATAATTTCCCCAAAAATTGCATTTGTAAATCAAATGTTTTGAAATGTTTGTAAAAGTGGTGAAGTGTTTGCCATCACTTATGAATGAAACATGGTGATATTTTGGTTTTTTAGTCGTTAGCCTGAGATCTGGTTTCTAATATAATTTTGTTGTAAACTTAACCATGAGTGCTTTATAAACTCTTGGCAAGTATGGAGTTTGCTTTGGTCATCATTGGTAATTAAACATGTATTAGAAATTATGAGTTTGCATATGACATTGGTGTCAGCTTCATCATTCTGAATTCCAAAGTACAAATATGAAGGAATTGCACAACTTATATATAATACTTGGATGGCTATAAGAATTTGGGATTTTGTTAGTATTAACTATTTTTTCACCAGTTCATCATTTGTTGTGATCATAAAAATCCTCCTACCTACAAATAAGGAGATCCCCTTAAATTTATAAAATGTTTCTTGAGCATAATACTGTTGAAGATTGATGAAATATTTTGTAATGAGTGATTTGAAACTTGAGATGGAGATTCATGTAATTATGAAAATGAGGTAATGCTTGATATCAACTTTCAATAGAGGTTGATTGATAACTCCCCATCTTCCTATTGGTTGGAAGATGATGAGTTATCAATCAACCTCTATTGAAAGTTTCTATCAATCATTACCTCGTTTTCATAATTACATGAATCTCCAGAGATGGAGATTCTTTTATGCTTGGTTTTAATTTAGCATCATTTTAATCAATTTGAGATGAATTTTTTTTGTTCATTAACTCCATTTTTTTTTTTTTTTCAGGTTCCTTTGTACTGAATCATCTCAACAATCCTCCTCACTTATTCAGTACCTCACCTTGCTTGCATGAGAACATGCAAAACCTCAGACCTGAGGGAGTGGTTTTTGGGACCATTTTTCAACATCTTCATTTTATTATTTTCAGCGTCCTACAATATATCAGATTAGCACTCATCAACTCTGGCTCTTCCAGATCACTTAGGACCCTCAAATTTACTTTTCCTCATTTTCTGACACTTCCACTGCAATTTCAAAGTTCCTATACTAGTGCTCTCTTTGTAGTTTTTCTTGTAGAAAAAATTCACATGCAACACTAGTAATCCCTAACACCTACTCCAGCTTGACACTCAAGACATGCTAAGCTACAAAGAGAAGCCTACAAGATTCAAATTTCAAGACTATGCATACAATACTGGAAACACAACCTCTTGTGTTCATCTGGTACTGGAAAGACAATCCCCACATTCATCCAATACTAGAAAGCAGTCTCCTTTATTCGTCCAGTACTGGAAAACAATTTTCATCCGGTACTAAAAAATATTTCTTGTGTTAATCCGATAATAAAGTTATGAGGTCAATATTTTATTTTTTCTATTAATATTCATATTAATCATGTGATGAATATATAATTACCCTCATAAAATTTTATTACCATCAGTTGTTATTTTTGAAATTTTGAGGAATGGTTCAACACTTTTACATGAGGACATGTAATAACTAAGGCATGGGGGAATGTTGGGTCTCCATTTTTATGCCTTTAATACCCTATATTTTCCTCTATTTTTGACCAAATTTACCTCAAAACCTACTCACCACTTTCATACCTTCATAAAAAACATTACTTTTATTATCCTTGTGTATATATGAGGTAATTTATATTTTAAAACATGGTTTTTTATGTTTTCTTGTAGTAGAATAAAATTATTTGATTCCTTATACTCTTTGATTAATTGGTTTGTCTCACATAGATGTTTTTACAATGCTCCTACTCATCGGGTACCAGTGTATTGATCTGGTACTCGTGATCTTACCCATCCGGTACCATCATTATCGGTCCAGTACTGACATTCCTACTTATCCGGTACAAGCGTTATCAATCTGGTACTTGTGTTATCGTCTGGTACCCATGCATTTTCCTATCATCTACCCAACAATAGTTACCCGTGTTCTGGCTTACCCTTGTTCGCTCATGTACCTGCGCTCATTCGTAACGAACAACAATGGTCTAGCACCTGCGGTCATTCAGTACCAATCATATGTTCATCCGGTACCTGTGCTAATCCAATACTAACTGTGTTATTTTGGTACCTGCTTTCTTGCACTGACTGTTGTATTATTCTGATAGTAGATCTGACTCTTCAAATTCGGTGGTTGAGAGAACTGCCTTTGATGAGACCAAGGAAATTGTTGGTCAAAGGAATCATATCTTTATAGAAAATTGAGATATGATTCACCTCATGCACTGTGTGTCATGATGATGAAGATGAATATGTAAAATAAGTTAAACTGTAATATTTTGTAGTGATTTGTTACTATTTTATTAGGCCTTGATGTAACACCATTTCTCTATAAGATAAAGATGGTAAGGAAGAGACAATAGGTTAGAAAGAAGAAAGATATATAGAGTTTTAGACAATACTGTTATGCTGGAGATTCAACTGAATAATTACATTTTTTAAACCTTTCTTTTGAAATCAATGTATGAAAAACAATTAATAAGTTCATTGTGTTAATAACTTCTTTAGTTCAGTAAGTTTCCTCAGCTTTCCTTGGTAGCTTGACAAGGGTCCACCGAAGCCGTCAAGGTAATTTTTTATTATAGTTATTGTGATTAGAGTTATGTTTTATGAAAATAATCTGTTTGATTTCCCAGGCTATAGGTTTAAGTATTAATTTCTATTTTAGAGAATAGGAAGAACAAAGATCTCACCATTCACCTACATGTGTTGTTAGTGAAGACTCTTTTCATACATTTCCTGTACTAGAATGCTGAGTTTCTTTCAGAACTAGTTAAATTAGGAAAGATTGTTTTGTTTAATATTTAGGTGTAGTAACTTGATTTTAATCAGTTGGTACAATAAAATAGAGTTGAATCCATCTTTTAATTTCATGAGCCTGTAAATGGACATCCTCATTACTTGAGCAAGAACCTTTAGATTACATGCTTGTCAATATTTTATTTACGATCTTTGCTTTATGATCTTTAATTGCGAGGAAATTAGATTATTAATTATAAAATGAAGCTTCTTATATAGGATATACTCAATAGACATAGGAACTTACATGTTATCAACACATATAGTGCGTCAACTCTACTGATTACGACCCCCTGGTTGATAATTTAATTTGTGGCACTATATCCATCATATAATTTCCCCAACAATTGCATTTGTAAATCAAATGTTTTGAAATGTTTGTAAAAGTGGTGAAGTGTTTTCCATCAATTATGAATGCAACATGGTGATATTTTGGTTTTTTAGTCGTTAGCCTGAGATCTGGTTTCTAATATAATTTTGTTGTAAAATTAACCATGAGTGCTTTATAAACTCTTGGCAAGTATGGAGTTTTCTTTGGTCATCATTGGTAATTAAACATGTATTAGAAATTATGAGTTTGCATATGACATTGGTGTCAGCTTCATCATTCTGAATTCCAAAGTACAAATATGAAGGAAAGACCAAGGTGGCATGTCAAACGAAACTATTATATAAATCGAGATTGCACTCATGTTGATGCTTTTGGACGACCAAAATCTCCTCAGTGGGGAGGAATGATTCAGGTGGCTCTGGAGAGGCTCAAAACTCGATGTCTTTGTATTTCATTGAATCTAGGGCCAGAAAGAAGAGCTCATCATCCTAATTCCAATGAAACAGATGACAATTAAATATGACTTCGTATGAACGATATATTCTCAGTCAAATTTCTAAGGTTTTTGTCGTCATCTAAATTTGGAGGCTCACTAAGTCTGGTGGAATATTAGGGGAATTTTGAGGTATAAAATAGGCCTCCTAAGAAAAATGTACAATCAAATTAAACTTTATAAGAACCAATAGGATTCAAGATGATGATTTCAACCATGGGGGATGATTCACCATTTTTGTTGTAAAAAGTAAAAATATTAAAAAATAATAAAATAATAAAACAATAAAACTACTTTTTCAACTCGTATTTTCAACTTATTTGCTTAATTTTTTACTCAAATTTCAAGTGGGAGTACTCGTTGGATGTAAAATTTAATTCCTCATCAAATGAGTACCCATGTTGCATACTTTCGATGGACCCTTCTACACGAAAAATGAAAAATACATGAAAAATGTGATTTCAATCAATTTTTTCAGGTATTTCTCATTTTTTGTGTAGCAGGGTCCATCAAAATTATGCAACATGGGTACTCCTTCAATGAGGAATCAAATTCTGAATCCAACGAGTGTTTCCACTGAAAACTTGAGTAAACCCATAGGGAGATAAGTTGAAAATACGAGTTGAAAAAATAGTTTTTTCTTTTTCCCCTCTAAAATTTGATGATGTAATCAAATCTTGTTCTATTATTTCCACTATTAATTTATAATTTCCTTAGGAGGCCCATTTTAGACCTCAAAATTCCCCCAATGAGCTAAAATTAGCGACAGAAAACTGATTGACATTGGGCATTTAACAATGGTTAGAATTGGTTAAATTGTTTCCTACTTAATTTTTCCGGTGACCCCTAAAATTCGGTAGATGACTTTCCAAATTGGGCTCCAAAATTAATAAAAAAATATTTTTTTGGGGTGATGGGCCACCAGATCGAAAAACTCGTTGATTAAACCAAATGTCGAATTACAAAAAAAAAAAAAAAAACACTATTTTGGGGGAGGCCGCGAGGTTGGAACTCGGGCCTACCCCCACTTAATATATACACCCACCAAGTTCCTAGCAAGGCCAACATTATTTTATCGACTGAAAAATATTTATAAAAGCCCAACTAATTTGAGCATCGGGTAGAGGAGATGGAACAATGAACGAAGCTTAGGAATTGTGCTTGTGGAACCATGTCGCCAAAACTGCACCCATGGGAACCCTGATTGGGCATGAATTTTGAGAATGATACCGATGGAATATTCATCAATTCATCAATTTTTTTATCTTTAAATAAACAATATTTATTTTTTTTATAATGTGCATATGTAGATTTTTTTAATTTACTTTATTTTTTAACTTTTATATTATAATTTTAAGACATTTTAAATTAATAATAATAATAATTTATTTTTAAGGTCACAACCAAGCTACACAACAAATTGGTGTACGAGACCCCCTATATGTGGGATGAGACATTCCTTCGTGCAGTGATTGACTACCCACACACAATTAAATTAAATATATTAAATACCCAACACAACACATTTTTCACAACCACACCATTCATTATAAGATCTTTTATTTAACATAAGTGGGAGCGAGGACAATATTGGGTAAATTGATTCATTGTAAATATGAATTGCCCAATATTTCATCCCACCCCCATCCTCTACAACACCCCACCCTGAGGGTGGGGTGGAGGAAATATAGGATAGAACATATTTATTTTAAATATTTTTTAACAATATTGTAAATATGTTTTACCCAATATTTCTACCCACCCTCACCCTTTCAACTAACTCTTACATATATAGTAAAGTTCACTAGCATAGTTGATAAGTTCCAGTTGTAATGTTGTTGGGCAACACTAATTTATGTATTATCTAAAGCATGGTTTATCTGATCCCTATTATTTCATAAAAAAAAACACAATGAGTATGTGTTCATTAATATTATTCAAGAGGTATGCATAATAAAAATCACTTATTAGTTATTGTCGATGACTAGGAATACAACAATTTTTTCATGTTTGACTTGCATTAGTTGTGCTTTGACTACAAATATTTACTTACATATAAATGTAAAACATTAGGAAAATAATTTTTATTTTGTTTTTATAGTATATTGAAATTTTAATTTTGTATCATTTTATTGGTGAAGACCATTGAAATATTATTGCAAATTGAAGATTTAACAAGTGCAATATGCAACGTTGCTACTTACTACCTTCCTTTATGCAAAAAGTAATTGATAGAAATTATTGAAAGCATGAAAAAATTCATAAATCTAATAATGAAACACATTTGGATACGACAAAGGGAAGTAGTAGAAGTAATTAATGGACTAAATAACCTTGAATCAAAATAGAGATAGAGGCATAGATAATTTTGGATGAAACATTAGCCCCATTATCATTTGTTACAAAAGCTAAGCATTTATTGAAATGTGTGTGTGCACATTTTATTCCATCTTTAGCTTATGGGACCAAATAAGGAGAAAATACAATGTTTAGTATATATATATATATATATATAATTTATTAAAAAGTTAATTATTGTAACAAACTATTTTTTTCTTCAAATTTATACTTATCTTAATTCAACGACAAATAAATAATCTATGGTAGAATTTCTATATTGAAAAAGTAAAATTGATATGAAGTATCCCAAGTCGTCACATGGCAAAGAATTCATATGTAATAAAAATCTAATATAAAAAATTACAATGTTTAGTATATTAAAATAAAAAAATTAGTTACACAAAGGCTTAAGTGTGAGTGTAAAATATTCTTAAATTTTTTTATTTTATTTTATATTTTTAAATAATGATTAAAATTGTGAAGACAAAAGAAAAAATCTTATTTATTGTAGTGTTGAAATATGTTTCATTTTTTATATTGCATCATGATTTAGAATTGAATTGAGAAAATATATAATATATGTAAAGTTTATTGAGGAAAATGATTGAACCAAGTCCATTCATTAATACAAATGAGTAAGGGGGGAAAATAAAGAAAATCAACAAGGGAAAAATTAGTGTGTTGTTGATTTTTTTCTTTTTTTTTTTGTTTAAATCGACTAGTTTTCATGGTTAGTAAAAACTAGAAATACAATGAGACTATTTTTTTTGGAAAATAAAATATTAATTATAAATTTGGAATTTTTTTTTGAAAATTAATTTATGAGAATTCTTCTAGATTAATTTTTTTTCTTATTTTTAATTTTTTTATTCAATTTTTTATTATGAAAATTTGATTTTAAACCACATAAAATTAGTCATCCACCAATAAAAAAAATTAAAAATTAAAAAAATAATTATCAATTTCTAAAAAATAAATTAATATTAAATTTTACATAAACTTTAATAAAATTTTAAAATAATTTCTTAATAATTGCAAACTAAATAAAATTTGACTCTAACTAATTACACCATACCCTTGCTTGTAAAAAAAACACACGCATAAAAAAACCAAAAAATAAGAAAATTCAAATTAATAAAAGTTTTTTCAACCATATTTTTATTCTCAAAATTCATAATCTTCTAAATATTTTTTAACAACATTATATATATATATATATATATATATATATATATATATATATATATATATATATATATATATATATATATATATATATATATATAGATATAGATATATATAAGCGTACGCTGGGGTTTTGGTTAAGCCCGGTGATGAGGGGCGGGAACATTATAGCCTCATCACGGGGTTCGGTCCCTTTTCCCAGGGGTGATGTATACGGACATGTTGAAAAAATGAGTTTAAAAAAAAAAAAAAAAAAGTGAAAAAAGTGAAAAATTGAAAGGTACTACAAATTTACAAAATAAATAAATAAATAAATAAATATATATATATATATATATATATATATATATATATATATATATATATATATATATATATATATATATATATATATATTAACTAAATATATTCATCTCATTCCATATATATTATCTATTAATAGTATGTAAGTGATGATAGTATGTAAGTGATGAAATGGAAAATAAATATTTATTATTATTATAATATAAAATAATTCATATAATAATAATTATTGATAATTTTTCAAATGAATTTGTTTTTTTATAAGATTTCAATTTGTTTTTTTATTTTTAATCGAATTTTCTTTTCATAATATTTCAAATTTATTTTTTATTTTGAATATGGGTTGTTCAATTAGTGAGCTTAATGGTTAAGAGCACATGTTTTCTCCTAGGAGGTCATATGTTCAAAACAAGAGGGGGTTGAGTATGTATGCCTTCGTAGACTTAGCACTCAAATTGTTGCGTGGATGTGGGTCCCTTGTCCCACAAACAAATGGGTCTCATACACCAATTTGGTGTCTCGCTTGATTGTTACCTTAAAATTGCATAATAATAATAATAATAATGAGAAAGCACCCCACGTATAACCATGTGTAACATGCTAGTAGAAATCACAATCCTATTTGTAATTAAATTGTTTTAATAAAAGTAATATAAAACTTATTCTTTTAATAAAAATAATATGATTTTTTTTATTAAATTTATGTTATAATAATATAATTTTTAATTGAATATAATAAGTAATTAATTTATTTTTTCCATTGATACATATTCATAAATAAATATATAATATTAAAATATGGATACATTTTTATCAATAAATATATAATTTTTAGATGATGAATATATTTTAGTGTTTGGAGGATGGCTTAAAATTATTTTTGTTTGGTTAAAATCTCTTCTCATGTGTAAGGAAATAAGTTAATAGCCTAAGATTTAGAGGCATTTGGAAGGAGTGAAAGTGTGCCCTCATACAAACTATTAGGGGGTAATTTTAGGTGGCGTGGTTTTCCTTCAATAACAATGATGAATCAAATTACGTTTATGAATAGTAAAGGGTGATGATTATCCCCATTACTAGTTTGACAACTAAATTATGATCATTTTTCTCACTATATGAAAATAGTAAATTATATTTTACAATTTACAATGCTTTTAAAGTATTATTCTCTTAAATTTTAAAATTTTTACTTCAACCATATTAAAACATGTGTTTAAACTTGTATGATTCATATTTAATTTTAGTGAGAAATAATAACATCTCATTTAAATAATTAATTAAATCTTATTATCATCTAAAGTGTATTTAATTAATCACATAATACTTGCACCTATTATCACCTATATAAAAAAAACCACATTCAAGGTAACAATCTTTACTCTATTATGAAAAAGATATTATCATTTAACATGATTAACGCTTTGAACAATTTTAATTATTTTATCAAAAAAATATATATTATCCAAATTTCTAACTTAGAATCACTTGAACTTGCCATTAAGCATTAAGCATGGATAACAACACCAGGTCAGAGAAATGTAAAAAGACTTAATAAAACCATTAATTACATCACATGGATAAAAAAATACAAGTTAGAGAAATGTCATAACCGTTAATTACATCATATGGATAACAAATACAAGTTAGAGAAATTCCATAACCATTAATTACATCGCATGGATAACAACTACAAGTTAGAGAAATGCCATAAGGTACGACATCTATATTGTAAACAATGGATTTTTTAAATGAGAAATTCATTTTCAAATCCAAAAAAAGCTACAAACTCCAATTTTACATTAGCATGGTACAACAACCCACTTTCAAGAATAGTAGTATGCAGTGAAACTTTTTGGGAAATCTAACTAACTAAATTTTCTCATTTCTTGATCGATGTAAAATTCCCTAGCATTCCCTCGCCCCTCGCTATATGTCAGGTCCCCGAGTTTCGGCTATGATGACTGAGTGCGGTGGGTGCGCCTTAGCGCGAAGGGCGACCTACACAGTGGACGTGTGACAAAACGTTGGCTAGAGTGCGACGAAAGTTTAGGATGAATGATGGGCGCACTTGGGCAAAGTTCCAGTGTGGGTGCGCTCAGGCGAACCATGTAGTGAGCGCCTGGGTGAACATGCACACTCAGCCCACACTTGGCGCTACGACAGACGAATGCTTCACGATGGTCATGTGACATTTATGTGGTGGTTGTGCGTCGTTGGATTTGTGACAAGTCACACGAGGGCGGAAAAAATGCTAGTATGGAACATGCCAATGATGAGATTTTATAACGTGTGGATGAGAAAAATATATTTGTTGGGCCGACGTGTAGAAATGTGACCAAGATGACCCATGGGCATGGGCGAAGGGTCATGACTTATGGAAAAATGGAATGCAACTTCGCATTTTAATATGAACGAGTTGAGGAGGTTCAAAGGCATCATTCATTCATCACACATCACTTGGGACGATCTCTGAAGTAGTTGAGGAAGTGTATGTGCTCGCAAGATGCGTAGATGAGCGAAGGCGAAGACTGAATGTGTCACGGGTCGAGTCGGGTTTTTTCTCTAACGTGTGCAACTGAGGGTGTCGGCGCGTGCATACAAGGTCGAGTCAGGTTTTCAGGCGGATTGCGAGGGCATGTGTAGAATAGGTGGATTTGGGTTCTCCTGAATGTGTGCATCTAAGGGCGTCAATGCATGTAGAATGGGTGGAATCGGGTTCTTCTGAACGCATGCAGCCAAGGGCGTCAACGCATGCAGAACGAGTGGAGTCAGGTTCTCCTAAACGCATTTCTGAACACGTGCAAATCTAAGGGTGTCGGTGACCCAGGTGACCTGGGTTGAAAGTGTTTTTGGGAAGAAGTATGAAAATACATTTTAAGGGGAAATTTGAGGTTTCTCTTGGATTTATGGGTTGTTTGAGAGCATTGTAGCTCAGGCCAAAACACAAGTGTTGAAGCACGTATTGGTAAGAAGTGTAAGTGTCTTACACAGGATGGAATTGTATAATTATAGTAAAATACATTTCATGAAGCATAATATCAGGTAGAATCATATTCAGGGAGTTTCCCCTCCCTTGTATGTATGGAGGTACATGTGTATTTCATGTTGATGATCAATGTTGAATTTATTTCAGCTGCATATTATTAAGGAACATTTGAAGAATAATTAACTAAGTGTTGGGCTAAGGCATAGTCTACTCACCTAGTATTGATTAAAAAAGGTAAGGTAGTTCTGCACCTACTATAAGTGGTTGAAAGAGTACCACAAGTATAGGGTCGTGACAATTGGTATCGGAGGTTGATTCAGGGCGAGTCAAGTTGCATGATTATTGAAATTCTGATCCCACTGCTACTATTTACTAGTTGGTATCAGAGCAGGAATACAGTTGAGTGTTTCAGGTGGTATTGAAGTTTTATGGGTGAGTCTATTTTGCAGAAAATAGACTTTAAAGAGATTGAAGTGAGAGTGGAAGGATTTGGAAGAAGGGTGGAGGAATTGATAGAAGAGGTTCATGAGATGACACATTTCATTCTTGCATTACACAAGGATGGGGTATCTGACACAAACATGGATGAATTCTATCGACTTAGGAAAAAGCTGACCGATCTCAAAGCAGATATGAAGAAGATAATAGATGAGTGAGGCATGGTTCGAGAGGAGTTCTCTGAGCTTAAAAGAAACCTTGAAAGGAGGAAGCATAGTGACATGGATATCACTATGGCTAAACCAAATAATTTTGCATATATACCAATGTTAGGTCCCTATATTACTAGTATAGTCCCTTATTGTTGTTAGTGTAACCCCTTATTGTTATTGTTGTACCCCTGTAACCCACATATTTTTATTATTGTGCTCTTACATTATTATTTTTAGGTCAGCTAGGATTACATTGTGGCCCCATGGACTCCTATATATAGAAAGGAGGTTTTGTCGTTTGTATCATCCAAGAATTGTTCATTTATTTAATGTATTGGAAGTTTCCCCCTCGAAGTGGCTTATTTATAAGGTGTTGATCTCTCTTTTCTTCTATTTTTGGAGCTAGTTTCATAACATTTGGTATCATAGCTTTGGATTCTAGGGTTTCGCTGCTCCAAACAGGTCATCGTGGAATTTTCGCTATAATTATTTTTCTACGAAGGTTTAGAAGCTGAAATTTTTATAGAGTGAATTTGACATCCTGAGAAACATTGTGTAACAATTTCAGATCTTGGTTCGCAATATTTTTGGATATATGATCTGTAGAAGTTAGGGTTTTTTTAGGCTCCCAAATTTAACCTAAAACAGGTCATCATGGCATTTTCACTATAGCTTTGCTTCTACGAAGGTTCAGAAGCTTAAATTTTTACATAACGAATCTGAAGTACTATGGAAGTTCTTGTAAAAATTTTAGATCTTTGTTCGCATTATTTTCGGAGATATGATCTGTGGAAGTTAGGGCTTTTTCAAGCTCCTGAATTTAATCTCAAAGAGGTGACCGTGAGAAAATCATCATAACTCTCTCTCTGAGCGTCAGATTAGAATTATGTAAAAATTGACTGCAAGTACACAAATTGTAGTTTCCTGTGTATCAATTTCAGAGTTGAATGAGGAAGCAATGACACGTGGCACGTCGTACAATTTCTCTCTACTGAACCAACCTATAATTAGGTAATTGTGGGATATTAGGCATAGCTTTGCCGTAAAGAATCCAAATCAGGTCGGACATGTGGCATTCAAAAGAAGATTCAAAGTGCTATTACAGGGCCTAATTTAGGATATTGAAGTCCTGAAATCACAAATCTAATTCAATTTCAATATCGAGCTCCTCAAAAGCAAGAAAAAGGTGTGTATTTTTTTTTTTTTCCGAATTGCATAAGTCTTGTTTGAAGAATCAATTTGAATTGATTCCAAGGGCATATTATATAATATATATCAGTATTGGTTCTGAAATTCCCCCTAAAAGTAACTCAACACCCATTAAGCCTTCAGAAGGCTCTACTATGGCTCATGAAGATGAATAAATGCAACATGACATATCAAAATTACAAGAGCAAGTGCACCAAATTTTTCTCTCGCAAAGAGCAACAAAAAATGAAATGGATGTTTTGAAGAAAAGTGTGGAAGCTATGATGGTGGTTTGAAGAATGGTATGGAAGGAAAAATGGAAGGTTTGAAGGAATACATGGAAGGTTTGAAGGAAGGTTTGTCAAATTTGATACAAGAAATGATTCCTAATGGTGAAAAGATAGTAGAGGAAACTCATGATGAGAACAAAATAAATGTTAATCGTGATTTCATAAATTCTAATGTTGGATTGAAGAACCACCATATTCCAAATATGGATATGATGAAGTTTGATGGCAAGGATCCCGTCACATGGATACTACAGATGGAGCAATATTTTGATCTCAATAATGTGCAAAACACACAAAAGGTACGCATTGCAACTTTACATTTAGACCAAAATACATTTGTATGGTATCGATGGCTTTGCTCCCGTTCAATTTTTATAGAGGAAATGATAGAAAATTATGAGGATACAAAGAGAAACACCTTCTTTAGCCAATTAATAAATCTCAAACAGAAGGGTTCACTGGTGGAGCACATTGAGGAATTCCAAAAATTGAATATAAGGGTAACTGATATTCCAGAGGAACATAGGATTGATGTCTTCATAGGGACTTTAAAGGATAACATCCAACATGAAGTTTGAATTTGGGAACCTGATTCATTGGAGAAGGCATTCAGGTTGGCAAGAGAAACTGAATGTAAAATTATGGCAACAAGGAAGCCTACCACTCACATCTATAAAGATGGAAGTGTTGCTACTCCTAGACTTCCAAAACCTACAAGGTTGAAACCACAAAAATTGGAAGAAAAAACAGCAAAAGGGATTTTCTACAGTTGTGATATAAAATACACTAAAGGTCATAAGTGTGTGAGAAGAAATTATTTTACATAGATTGTGAAGAGGAGGAAAAAATGAACAAGAAACTTCAAAAGAAGAGGATAGAAACCAAGAACCAACCCTAGAATAAGAATAAATGAGTCCGACCATATCATGTAATGCATTGGCAGGAATTACCACTCCTCAAACTCTCAATATAGAAGGACATATCAAGAATAAAAAGGTAATAGTGTTGACGAATTCGGTTAGTACCCATAATTTTATTCATTGTAAGGTAGCCAAGGAATTGAATTGTTTCCTATACCCAACACCAGAATGTCAAGTGATGGTTGCAAATGAAGGAACTATAAATTTATTTGGAAAATTCCATAATATCAAGCTAGTCATGGGGGAATATGTATTGAATATTCCAATTCTTTCCATCCCAATGGGAGGTGCTGATGTTGTACTAGGAGTAAAATGGTTACAATCTTTGGGGACAGTAGCTTTTAATTTTCAGTAACGTTTCTTGAATTTTTTTCAGAAGGAAAGGAATTCGAATTACAGGGTATCACAGGGATGCCAGGAAAGATAATAAGCTCTAATGTCATGACCATGCTTCTGAAGAAAGAACAACGAGGCCTAATCGCACAACTATGCTTATTAGAAGTTCCAACATCAAAATGATCTATTTCTACAGATGTCCAAAAAGTCTTGGAAAACCATTCCAAGGTGTTTGAAACTCCCAAAGGACTCCCACATATTTGTGATCATGATCATGCTATTCATTTGATTCTAGGAAGTGTTCCTCCAAACATCAAGTCTTACAGATATCCTTATGTCCAAAAGAGAAAAAATGAACGTATGATTGCAGAAATGTTAGAGGCTGGTATAATTCAACCTAGTCAAAGTTCTTTCTCTGCTCCAGTAGTATTGGTGCACAAGAAGGATGGATCATGGCGCATGTGTTCGGATTATAGGGAGCTCATTAAGCTCACTATTAGAAATAAATTTCCCATTCATATGATTGATGAATTATTGGATGAATTACATGGAGCAATTTATTTCACCAAGTTGGATCTTCGCTCAGGATATCATAAAATTAGAATGAAGACTGAAAATATTCTGAAAACAACATTTGAAACTCATGAGGGTCATTATGAATTTTTGGTCATGCCTTATGGCCTTACCAATGCACCTTCTACATTTCAAGGGTTGATGAATTCCATTTTCAAACCCTTCCTTAGAAAATTTGTGCTAGTATTTTTTTATGATAGACTAATCTACAATAGGTCTTATAAGGATCATGTTCAACATGTTGACATGGTGCTCAAACTATTGTAGGAGAAATAATTATATGCAAAAAAATCTAAATGTTACTTTGGAGTACAAGAGGTGGACTATCTGGTTCATATTGTATCTCACGAGGGTATTAAGGTAGACCCTAACAAAATTAAAGGAATTAAGGAATGGAAAGTCCCCACAACCATAAAGTAGTTGCATGGATTTCTCAGGATAACAGAGTATTATCGTAAGTTTGTGAAGAATTATGGGAGAATATCAGCACCTCTAACAACATTATTGAAGAAAGATGCATTTTCATGGACTCCTGAAGCAACTAAGGCCTTTGAAGATCTTAAAGAGGCAATGTGCCTAGCACCATTCTTAGCTATGCCAGACTTCACAAAAACCTTTATTGTGGAATGTGATGCCTCGGGAAATGGAATTGGTTTTGTTTTAATGCAAGAAGGAAGACCCATTGCTTTTGAAAGTCATCCAATCAAAGGAAAGTATTTACAAAAGGCTATTTATGAGAAGGAAATGTTTGCAATACTACATGCACTAAAGAAATGGAGACCTTACCTAATGGGAAGACACTTCAAGTTCAAAACTAATCATGATAGTCTTAAACACTTTTTGGAACAAAGACTATCTTTAGAAGAGCAGAAAAAATGGGTCACAAATATGTTGGGTTATGAGTTTGAAATCATCTACAAAAATAGAAGCTAAATGTTGTTGCAGATGCACTCTCAAGAAAGGATGAAGAGGTGGAAGCATTGATTTGTGCCATTTATATTATCCAACCAGATTGGATAACCGAAGCAAGGGATGAATGGAAGAAGGATGAAGAAGTGTGGACACTCATTCAAAAGCTGCAGCAAGATCCTAGTACATTTGATACATTTAGTTGGAAAATTTATGCCTTATGGTACAAAAATCTCTTATATATTTGCAAGAATTCCCAACTAAAACAAAAGATTAGTTTGGAATTTCACACTTCTCCTTTAGGAGGACACTCAAGATTTTTTAAAACTTACCATAGGGTGAAGAAAGATTTTTTTTGGGATGGCCTTAAATATGATATTCAAAATTTTGTGGCAGAATGTTTGGTTTTCCAGCAAAATAAAGTTGGACAATTAAGACCTTGGGTCTTCTACAACCTTTATCCATTCCAAGTCAACTCTGGGAAGATATTTCAATGGATTTTATGACAGGTTTACCTAAATCCGAAGGAAAGAGTGCCATCATGGTGATAGTTGATAGAATTACCAAATATGCACACTTTTGTGCATTATCTCATCCATTTAAAGCAAGTAAAATTGATGTTTCATTTATGGAAACAATTCAAAAGATACATGGAAACCCGAAGATTATTGTAGGTGACAGAGATCCCATTTTTACAGGAAATTTTTGGACATAATTATTTTCTTGTTTGGGTACTCAACCAACTCATAGCTCATCTTATCTTCCTCAATCCAATGGTCAAACTAAGATAGTGAATAAATGTTTGGAAGTATATATTCGTTGTTTTTTATCTAATAAAAGCACAAGGGGTCAAGTGGTTACCTCTCGCTGAATGGTGTTATAACACTTCCTTCCATACTGCAGCAAAAATGACCCTATTTACGGCACTTTATGGATATCATCCACCATCCATCACATCTTCTTTAAGGGAAAATTATAGGGCTCAAGAAGTGGATGATCACAATGAGCATCAACAAGAAGTTCTCCAACACTTAAAGGATAACCTAAATTTGGCACAAAATCGAATGAAACAACAGGCAGATCAACATCACAGTGAGAGAATTTTTGATGTAGGAGACTTGTTATTTTTATGGCTACAACCATACAAAAAAATGTCCCTCAAGTAAGCTAAGAAGGATAATAAATTATCACCAAAGTACTATGGTCACTACAAGGTGTTGCAAAATATTTGTACTATGGCATAAGAATTGGAGCTTCCTGCTTCTTCGCAAGTGCATCTAGTTTTCTATGTTTCATGCTTAAAGAAGGTTATAGGGGACAAAATTCTAGTTCAAACAATATTTCCAGAACTTGATGAAGAAGGAAAAACCATATTGGAACCAGAAGCAGTCACGGAAACAAGAACTCGACAGCTACAAAATCGATCAATTTTAGAGTATCTCATCAAATGGAAGAACTTACCCACTGAAGATTCTACATGGGAGGATTATAATTTTATACAGAATCACCCAAATCTACTCAAGTGTTGAGGACAACACCTTTTTGAAGGAGAAGAGCATGTTATGTCCCTATATTACTAGTATAGTCCCTTATTGTTGTTAGTGTAACCCCCTTATTGTTATTGTTCTACCCCTGTAACCCCCATATTGTTATTATTGTTCCCTTACATTATTATTGTTAGGTCGGCTAGGATTACATTGTGGCCCCTTGTACTCATATATATAGAAAGAAGGTTTTTTCATTTGTCTCATCCAAGAATTTTTCATTTATGTAATGTATTGGAGGTTTCCCCCCCGTAGTGGCTTATTTATAAGTCGTTGATCTCTCTTTTTTTCTATGTTTGGATTTGGTTTCATAACAACCAACGAAATAAGAAGAACTTGAGGTGATTGAATTATCCCAAGTTGAGCCAAATTCATGCACATTGCAAGCATTGATGGAGGATGATTCTCATGAGGACGTTGCAGGTGTGACAATGATCAAGGAGGAACTTGATGAACAGGTAGAACCAGGATCAGGAACATTGCATACATTGATGAGGATGGAGGACACTCACTTAGAGAGTATTCATGGAGGTATGGCTTGTGTTTCATTTGATAATTTGGAGGATGAACTGTATGTAGGGATGAGAAAAAAGTGGACTTCTTTGTCAATGACATGGATGATCTCTCCTTGGATGACTATGATGAAACCTTGTAAATTGGAGAAGCAAGGAGCATTGGATGTTGCAGGACTTATTAGGGAAATTTGTGACCTCATGCTAGAAGATTTAAATTCCCGTGACAAGGGTGGAACGTGATGATATTTGTGATGGATGTGTCATGCTTATCCATATGGATAATTGGATAGGTGCGCGACATGACTCATGGACTTCTTGGAGAAAGGGAACACACCGAAGTTACATATGATGATATATATGGGTGGACTTCTTCATGGCTGAAAACCAAGAAGGAACTCTTGGTGGACATTTAGTGGGGGAGGTAGAAGTGAAGGAAGTACTCATGATGATGATTTATGATGGTAGAAGTGACCGAGGGCACTTTATCTAGATGATGGATAGATGATGAATATATTTGTGTTGAGTCCACTCTTGATGGACACATGGAAAAAAAAAGTCATGGACATTGAAATGAGGGCATGGCAGGATATCACACAGAGACATTATGCAGGTGCACTTATAGAGATGCCACTTATGAGCATCATGGAGGAGTGTCAAGCTAGAATGTTGAATAGGATGGATTTCTAGTGCTACATGGAGACTTTATATAGGTGGACTAATGGATATATTGTTCACTTTTGAGCAACAAGACCGTGGTTGGATGAGAAGCCTATGAGGACATTCATATGACTTGCAGGGAAGGAATAACTTGTGATGGCACTCATGGCCGAGACAAGTATGCTTGCCAAATATTTGTATATGATGATGCATGGGAGTTCATGATGAGTTTCACT
Organism: Pinus albicaulis; assembly: GCA_034641835.2. NCBI lineage: Eukaryota > Viridiplantae > Streptophyta > Pinopsida > Pinales > Pinaceae > Pinus > Pinus albicaulis. Next base: position 1,572,372,414 of record CM076581.1, read on the forward strand.
CATCGGAGGCTTCATATTATGGTGATATTTTAGTATCTACTTCATTGAGGAGCTGAGATTAGGATTGGTCTAGATTTTGATGCATTATGGGATTCATACCTTTGAGCAAATTATGGGGTGTGTTTTTGAGGAGTGCCTTGATGGGGATGATCATGAAATGACACTTCGGAGTTTGATGGATATGCCTTGGTGAGGTACACTTGGGCATGGGTTGAGTATTCATGACTTAAATACTCACCTTGATAGACTTCGTGGAGTGCATATTGCACATGGATGGTAGAGGAGGCAAGGTTAAACTTGTCCCTTTGATAGACTTGATGGACTACATATTGCAGATGGGATGGGCATTACTTCATGGACCTGGATATGGCACTTTGAGTGTTGGAATGATGGGAGGATGTTCTTGATTGATTTGAGGAGGACCTCTAACACATGGATGATGGTGCTTGATAGTTGTGATTGTCTTAGAACAACACATGGATATTAGCATCATGGGAAACATCTTGTAGATAGATATGGATTTTTTTATGGATAGCATGTTGCGAATGAGATGGAGGGAGTACTTCATGGACCTGGACATGGCTTATTGGATGGGATGGATTCTTGATTGAGTTGATGATGTGACAGGATGCTAGAGAAACTTACTGATGGTAGCATGAGGTTGAGCTAATAGGTGGATTGATCACCTAAATAGTTCGAGCCATGGGGTCATGCAGTACACCGAGCTATGTTAGATAGATGTATCAAGGATATAACAAGATATGTTGTTGGGATGGAGTATCATGGAATATATTCACATAATATTGATGATATATGATGGGTTGACATGACATATGTTGCAACAACATGTAGCTTGTGTTGGAGAGATTGACTTCCCATGATCGAGTAGCATGTGGAGATTGCGAGATGTGTTTTTTTTTTGTTGGTAAATTAGAATAATTATATTGAGAAATCATATGGTACAGAGTGAAGTTACAATCACGTGAAGCAAGAAACAGTGGATCCAGGAATGATGAACTATCAACCTCGGTCTCGAAAGTAACTAGAAAATAAGCAAAAAGGATTTAGAGGAGAAACTAGGAAACATAAGGAGTCCTCAATACGACATTGATAATCCCATTGTGGGTTGAGTCCTCGATACGAAATTTTATCCATTTCTTTTTTATAACTATGACCCATCCATATTGGGGCGAATGGGTAAGTACCACTTGAAGACTGCTGTTAACTGTGGGAGGAGTATCCTTATCTGAGTCGAATGAAGAGGATTCATGAGTGTGTTTCTGTGTGTTCGAAGAAATGGTGGGTCCCTTAGGGCAAGACGAGGGTGCATCCTTTGTCTGATTTGTAGCCTCCACTTCATCTTCAGACTCCTCCTCATCTGAGCTGAAGGACTCAATTTCATCCATGGGTGGTGGATTGCATGGTTTCCAGCTTTTGGATTTTGGTTTGCGATTTCCTTTATTCTTTTGGGCGAGGAATGTGGTGCAAGTGTTCTGAAGGTGCCATGTTTGATGGCAGTGGTGGCATCAGAAGGTAGTGTTCTCATAGTCCAGGGATTGAGTCCACATGAGATCGCCAACTTTGAGTTTGATTCGATCAGGCAAACCTTTACTGATGTCTATTTCAACGCAAATTCTGCCATAGGTGTATATTCCTTTCTACCCCCCTGGACATATCCGTTTCTAGAAAGTGTCCTAGGGTATCTCCAATTCCTTGAAAAATAGAGTAATGCCATAGGTGCACTAGTAAGTTGGGAAGCCTGAACTAGATAGGGAGCTTAGTAATAACTATCATAGAGGGATTGAAGTATTGAAACCAAGGGGTGAGGAATAGCACTGCTAATCCCCAAAACCAAGGACCCCCATTTAGGGCCTTTTGATAATCTTTGTAAAAATCAAACAAAAATATGAAGAAACCCTTTGAGAAGAAGAAAACCCTATTGTTTTTGGTCAATGTTGAATGAATCCATTGGTAGAGATCTGCTGTGCGAGGCCATGAACCATTAAAGCAGAAAATAATTTTTGATTCAGAATACTTTTTAAGTTGATCTTCAAGAGTTGGGTGGGAGATTTATATGGAGGGGGCTTCCTCCAGTTTATCAACCAAATAAAGCTTGGGAGCCTCAAAGGGTTGAGCAGTTTTCTTAGGGGGTTGAGCATGGAAAAAATCTTTGAAAGAGAAAGCTAGAGCAAAAGATGGCTTCTCAGCTTCTTCCCTTGCAGATGAAGGGTTAAAACTATAGAAGAATATCTTTCAATATTACAAAAATGAAAAGGGAAAAGAGTCCTCTAGTTGTTTACCTCCATGAAGAAATATATGGAAAGATGAGGGGATTCCTAGTCTGTGTTCAAGGGCATGCAAGAGGTTCTGCACTAGATCTGTTGAGTGCACCCAGTAGAGCATGGTTTTGCTTGAAGGAAGAGAGATCTATATTGGAAAAGGAGGGAGGGAGAGATCTGGGTCACTCTGGAAGCCAGAGTGCATCCTAGAAGCCAGATTGGTCATTATTTTTTCCTTTTTTCCGCTCAAGACTTTATTTTTTCATTTTCCATCGCTCCTAGTGCTAAGGCAGATCTGGCTAAGTAGATCTTAGGTCATGCATTGTATCTGTGCATCAATGGAATGCATAGGTAGGATGGTACCCACATTGCCCTACGCTATGGTAGCTACTGCATGTTGATTCAGAGCATTCGTCAAGATTTTGACTGGGCAGGTAGCCAACCCCCTTCGATCTGTCGCTCCGCCGTTGTTCTAAGCGGGAGGTGCCTTCGCATCCCTGTCTGCTGCAGAAAGTGCGAAGTACTTTATTTTTCTGAGCACCGCATAAATCTGCTTCCATTGGTCTTTGAAAAGGCTGCGTGCATTGTTGGGCTGGAGAGATGGTAGGGGCGAACTAGAACTTTGGGCATCGAAAGCCTTGTTGCAACTCAACCCCTTGACAGTGGTAAGGAGCATACAGTCACAGGCATATCCGCTAGGGTTTAAGATGGTCGTTTCACACTCTCATGAAAAGTTTGAATTAATTTTTGACAGATGTGTTGATGATCATGGATTGAGGGGATGGTTCTCATTGATATATTTTTATAGACAGGGAACTTGGTGGTTTGTGTGATGGATGTTATAGCAGAGGTGGGCAGCATGGACATTGTGGGAGATGTTGGACCTAGAAAAACTTTGCGACAGTATGGTGTGACGATATGTTGTGACGGGATGTTGCAACAATATTTTGTGATGATGATGATGGATTTGTCAAGGAATAAAACCTTATTTATAGTGGGGGAGGATTTCATGTCCCCGATTTTTGGTTACGATGGCTGAGAGAGGCGGGCACACCTTGGTGTGATGGGTGACCTAATTAATGGGAGTGCGACGAAATGTTGGTTAAAGTGCAATGAAAGTTCAAGATGAACGATGGGCGTGTTGGGTCGAACCATGTAGTAGGTGGTCGGGTGAATGCACGCACCTGACCTACAATTGGCATTATAACAGACAGATGCTTCACGGTGGTCATGCGACATTTATGTGGTGGTCGTGCAACGTTGGATTTGTGACAGGTCACACGAGGGTAGAAAAATGGCTAAGTATGGAACATGCCAATGATGAGAGTTTATAACATGTGGATGAGAAAAATATATTTGTTGGACCGACGTGTAGAAATGTGACCAAGTCGACCCATGGGCGTGGGCGAAGGGTCATGCATTATGGAAAAAGGTGTAGAAATTTAAAAAATACAATGATGTATTACTAGACTGTCCTGATCTAACAATTAAAGCCATTGTTAAATACATAATCCTTCTACTTAATTCTTTGCAGAAATTAAATCGTCAATTGCAAACACATGAAGAAAAATCAATCAAACATAACAAAATGTTTTTACCAGGAAATATTAAAGCTAAAAACCCAAACTATCATATATTATTTATATCATGGATCATGAAACAATCTCATACAAATCTCTAGCTACAAGATATCTCAGTACAATATACAATCGTCTCACACTATCATACAAAAATTGGTTCACTAATGCACCAATTTACTGCCTCCTCACAACCCGCCTCCACTATGCAATCCCTGTTGATGAAGATCCCTGAATGAATTCGATCTTGCCTTTCCTTGACTATGCAATCCTCATTGGCAACTCCAATGTGTGTGTATATGCATTTAATGCAGCACTATAGTCACAAATGATAGTCAAACAAACCCTTTCACCTATCTCTCAATTGGGTCTCCACTGGATCTGACATGCATGTAGTTAACAATAGTATTTCTTCATTTGCAAGTGAGATCACTCCATGTGAATTAATTTAATATTTAATTCACTGATCTCTCACTAGTGTATCTTTAGTTACAACTAGCACAACTGAGTTTAACTCACTTAACTAAGTTAAACTAAATAACAACTCACATAACTACACATCTAACTCTGTTACAACTTTGTCACACTCAATTACAACGAAGTCCATTGCATGATTCACCAACCAACCACTTCAACTAGAAATCCACTTAGCTAACTGGTTTGCCACTTCAGTTAACTAGTTCCAAGTGCTCATTGAAAATAGACAATTATTTATTGTCTAATTTTTGTTAAGGGCTTAACAAAAATCGACATGAATTCTAATTTTAGACATGCATTTCATGAAATAACTTCGCACATGCATTCTAAACTTATATGCCCATCCATCCATATAATTTTCTCAACCATCTATAAATAGATTACGACTAAAAATAGACTTTGATCCAAATTCTAAAAATAGACATATCACCTAAAAATAGCTTGCGGGCTCCTCCTAGTGTAGGTGCCTAATTTTCACTAGGATCATCATATTATTGAATCTCAACACTCCCTCTCAAAAAGAAAGGGGTTATCCTTCAACCCTATACTATCTCTATGGTATTTGAATTTTCTCCTAGTGAGCGCCTTCGTCAGAATATCTGCATCCTGATGTTCTGTAGGAATGTACTGAAGTAACAAGATTTTCTGCTACACACAATCTCTGATATGATGATACCAGATATCTATATGCTTAGACCTATCATGAAACACATGATTAATTGAAAGTTTAATGAAACTCTAATTATCACAATGAATCGCTGGAGGATCTAAATGAGAAATGAACAAACCGACCAAGATCTTCCACATCCAGATAGCCTCACATGCATCTTGACTTGCTGCCATGTATTCTGCTTCCACTGAATTGAGCGCCATAGATCTCTGTTTCATGTTGTACCAAGAAAAAGTTGTAGATTCGATACTGAAAACCCCACCTGATGTGCTCTTTCGGTCCATTGGGGTGCTTGCCCAATTTGCATCTGTGAAGCTATGCAACTTCACCTCATCTATTTGTTTGTACCATAAGCCATACTAAGATGTGCCCCTAAGATATTTCAGGACATGCTTGCCTGCCTTCCAAAAGAGCTTGGTAGGCTTAACCATCGCTTGAATAATATGGTTGACTGCATAGCATATGTTTGGTCTTGTATTAACTAAATACATGAGTGAACCCACCAATTGTCAATAGGCAGTAGTATCCACTATCTCTGCCGATGTAGCATCTTCTTTCCTCCAGTTTCCTGGAAGAGGAGTATCCATGGGTTTGCAGCCCTCCATGTGAAACTTACGGAGTATCTCCCTTACATACTTGCCTTGAGACACAAATAGTTCACCTTTTCACTGCCATATTTCCAATCCAAGGAAATAGTGAAGGAGGCCCATATCCTTCATCTCGAACTCCTTTGCAAGGTCCTCCTTTCATGAGTGTATTAGCTGATCATCACTAGTCACTATTAAATCATCAACATAAAGAACAATTATTAAAAGCTTACCCTCCACTACAATCTGGTATAGGTTTGCATCAGCCTCACTCTTGGTGAAGCCAAGTCCAGTGAAATAACTGTCGATCCGAGTGTACCAAGCATGGGGTGCTTGCTTCAGCCCATAAAATTCTCTTTTGAGTCTTCACACATGCGACTCGTTGCTAAAGATCTCAAATCCTTCAAGCTTCTCAATGTACACTTCTTCGTCAATGATCCCATTAAGGAACACAATCTTCACATCCATCTGATGAATGTAACAACCCATCTGTGCTGAGAGATCAAGGATGGTCCTTAAGGAAGAATACTGTGCGACAGGTGCAAAGGTTTCTTCATAATCAATCCCCTCGATCTGTGAGAAGCCTCGGGCCACAAATCTTGCCTTATACTTCTCAACACTCCCATCAACAACTTGCTTTACCTTGTAGATCCATCTTGAAACTACCACTAATTTATCAATTGGCCTTGGAACAATTTCCCAAGCACTGTTTCTAATAATGGAGTCATACTCCTCCACCATTGCATCTACCCATGTGGGCTCCTGCACTTCTTCCTGAAAGGAAGATGGCTCAGTCACAATAAATTTGCTCATGAGAGCCATGTATTCAGTATATTGGTCAAGAGACTCTCTCTGTTTGGGATGTGAAGTAGGGACCACTACATTCTGTGCCACATCAAGCTTCAGTCTCTCAGCTTCTGTGGTATGCCTTTTGCCAGTTCTGATGTTTGGCTCTGCGTGAGTGGACTCATCTACTCCATGAACCTCCTCCTGTGGCTGATCCACATCTAGAGACTCATATTTGGGAAAAAGTAGTTCCTCCTCTACAGGCATGTCTAGCTCCCTCTCAAGTGATAACTTCATGGCTTTCTCCTCATTGAATTTTATATCCCATTGCACCACAGTCATCCAACTGCTTGGAAAATACACATGATAATTATGGGGTGTTTCTGTGTACTCCACAAATATCCCAACTTCAGTAGTTGGCTATAGCTTCTTCTTGGCATTCTTGGTCACATGAACATAAAAAGATGAGCCAAAAATATTAAAGTGAGAAACATCCACTTTCTCACTAGTACAAGCTTCTTCAGGTATACTCATGCCAAGTACTCTATGAGGACAATGGTTTTGCACATAAACTGTCGTGTTGCATGCTTCCGCTCACAAGTGCATTGGTAGGCCCTGATCATGCAGCATAGCTCGTGCAACACCCATGATCATTCTAGTCTTCCTCTCCGCGACCCCATTCTGCTGTGGGTTATGAGGCGCTATGAGTTCTTTTCGAATTCCTTCTTTTCTACATAGGTCTTTGAATTCATTCGAGATGTATTCACCACCATTATCGCTCCACAGAGCCTTCAGTTGCTTCCCCAACTCTTTCTCCACCAATGCTTTAAACTCACAGAACTTTGAGAATGTTTGATCTTTCTTCTGCATGAATAAGATCCAACATCTACGAGAATAGTCATAAACCAAAATAACATAATACCTGTGTTTTTCTATTGAAGCAACCAAGAATGGTCCACACACATGTGTGTGAACTCTCTCCAGGATCCCCGCAACACAGTTCTCCTTTTCATGAAAGGTGGTCTTCACAAACTTACCCATGGTACATCCCTTGTACTGATTTATCTACACAGGTGTACCCTTGGGAAGTCCATTATAAATCTGCTGCAAAATCTTTAGGGCGCCATGGTGAAGATGGCCCAATCGCTTGTGCCATAATTCGACCTCATCCCAGCTCACCACTTCTTCTTCTTTGCCAGCCATTGCAGTGCAGCCATCTACCTCCAGCTTGTAGAGATTCTTAACTCGAATCCCTATCCTCTTGGTTTGACTCATTGTTTTATGTCGCAAGAAATATTTTCCATCACTGAAAACAATGTCATAACCTCTATCCTCCAACATTGCAATTGAGACCAAGCTCTTCTTTAGACCTGGAACATGCATAGCATCTTTCAACATAAATGGTTTACCTGACTCCCTCTCAAAGGTAATGGTACCAATGTTGGTCGCACTGGTATCGTCCATCGTTGCCCATCTCTATATGCATTTGGAGATCTTTCTCCTCCAAGTCACTGAAAATCTCCTTATCTCTAGTCATGTGGAAGGAAGCACCACTATCAAGATACCACACCGATCCCATTGCGCTTGGAACCAAGCATGCGATCAAAGCATTAGGGGAATTTTGAGGTCTAAAATGGGCCTCCTAAGTAAAATGTATAATCAAAATTTACTTTATGAGAACCAATCACATTTTAGGGAATCACATCATCCCTAATGGTTGAGGTGGCATTGCTTGAGTTAAAGGTACTTACATGTTACATTCTCAATGGTGGATAAAAATTCATGATTAACCATGGTAGTGCTCTAAGTATTTTTAAAGTCAAAGTAAAGTACTCATTAGAATATGTCATTTCACACTTTTGAAATAAAAATATATTATTGACATTTCATATTTCTTGAAATAAACAATGCATATCCTATACATTTATTATATTATATTATTTTATTTTTGTGTAATATATTAATTACATGTTATTATACAATTTAAATAATATAAATTTTAATTAATAGCATATAATATAATTAAGAATTTATAAATTTCTATTTATATTTTATTTTAAGTTATTTAAGTACAAAAAACAAATGCATTAGTTGTTCAATGATAATGATTTTTTCTTGAAAATATCATTCTTATTTATAGTCACATCAATACAATTTTTTTTTATTAATTTTATTTTGGTACAACTTTTGAATTGAATTTAACTATGGTTAGATGGATTGTGGTGCAAAAAGTGAATTTCAAATTCATAAATATTATTTTTTTGGTTTAGCTATTATTCTATTATTTTCTTAAGAGGCCCATTTTAGATCTCAAAATTTCCCTAATGAGAAATCAAGTTCAAATTGCAAGGCAAGGGCCTCACCAGCTGTAGCTCTAGCAGCCTTCTTGTTCTTCTTTTTCTGTGAGCAGTTAGTGACGAGATGCCCATGTTCGTGATAGTGAAAATACTTCACCTTGGACAAATCCAGCTTCTTGCCTTTAGCCTCAGATTTTGAATGGAATTTCTTCCATTCTTTGGCAGCCAAAGTACAATCCTCTTCATCATCATGCTTTGATGAAGAGCCATCCCTGGTGTTCCCCCTGAACTCCTCCTACACTAGATCTGACCACAGTCATTCCCAATCCGGCAGTTTTTCCTGTCCGTTGACAGAGTCCTTATAAATGTGCCAACTCTTAGGAAGACCCAAGAGAGCCAAGCTCACCAAATCATCATCAACAACTGTGATTCCCACAATACCTATTTCATCCCTACATTGGACAAACTTTGTGAGATACTTAGGAATATTGTTGCCCTTCTCCATTTTGATTTTTCTGAGTTTATCTTTCAACGCCAATTTCCTATGGTCATTGCTGCTTTGGAAAAGATCTATCAAAACCTTTCACATTGCAAATGGAGTGGCTTTCCCTTGAAGTCTTGAGACAATATGGTCTCTCACACCTTCCAACATAATCCTTCTCCTCTTCACTACTTTCTTTTGCCAGGTGTGAATTAATGTAGCATCCGTCGAAGTGGGCTTAGGAACATCGCTATCGATGAACTCCTTCAAGACATTATCTTCAAGCACTGCCTCCATCCTATCCTTCCATGCAATGTAGTTTGAGATGCCCTCGAGTGCATACTCCAACTGCAAACCATTTAAGGCCATTTCGATGTTTACTCAACAGTCGCACCAAGAAATTCTTGCAGCAAATTCGAATTGTTCCACCAACAAAACTCAACACTGCTTCAATATTGCAATATTCAGTGATTAACACTGTTCCGATACCATGTAGAAATTTTAAAAATACAATGATGTATTACCAAACTCTCCTAGTCTAACAATTAAAGCCATTGTTAAATACAAAATCCTTCTACCTAATTCTTTGCAGAAATTAAATCGTCAATTGCAAACACATGAAGAAAAATCAATCGCACATAACAAGATTTTTTTACCGGGAAATCTTAAAGATAAAAACCCCAACTATCATATATTATGTATATCATGGATCATGAAACAATCTCATATAAAACTCTAGCACCAAGAGCTCTCAGTACAATATACAATCGTCTCACACTGTCATACAAAATTTGGTTCACACATGCACCAATTTACTGCCTCATGACAGCCCGCTTCCACTGCACAATCCCTATTGATGAAGATCCCTGAATTAATTCGATCTTGCCTTGCCTTGACTGTGCAATCCTCATTGGCAACTCCAATGTGTGTGTAGATGCATTGAATGCACCACTATAGTCACAACTGATAGTCAAACGGGCCTTTTCACCTATCTTTCAATTGGGTCTCCACTGGATCTGACATGCATGTAGTTAACAATAGTATTTCTTCAGTTGCAAGTGAGATCACTCCATGTGAATTAATTTAATATTTAATTCACTGATATCTCAAAAGTATATCTTTAGTTACAATTTGTTACAACTAGCACAACTAGGTTTAACTCACTTAATTGAGTTAAACTAAATAACAACTCACATAACTACACATCCAACTTTGTTACAACTTTTCCACACTCAGTTACAATGAATTCCACTGCATGATTCACCAACCAACCACTTCAAATAGAAATCCACTTGGCTAACTGGTTTGCCACTTCAATTAACTAGTTCCAAGTGCTCATTGAAAATAGACAATTATTTATTGTCTAATTTTTGTTAAGGGCTTAACAAAAATCGACATGCATTCCACGAAATAACTTCGCACATGCATTCTAAACGTAGACGCCCATCCATCCATATAATTTTCTCAACCATCTATAAATATATTATTGCTAAAAATAGATTTTGATACAAATTCTAAAAATAGACATATCACCTAAAAATAGCCTGCGGGCTCCTCTTAATGTAGGTGCTTAATTTTCACTAGGATCATCATCTTGTTGAATCTCAACAAAAGGGACCGCAACTTGTCATATTAATACGAATGAGTTGAGGAGGTTCAAGGGCATCATTCATTCATCACACATCACTTGGGATGAGCTCTGAAGTAGTCGAGAAAGTGTATGTGCTCGCAAGATAGGCGGATGAGCGAAGGCAAAGACTGAATTTGTCATGGGTTGAGTCGAGTTTTTTCCCGAACGCGTGCAGCTGAGGGCGTCAGCGCGCAGACAGGGTCAAGTTGGATTTTCAGGCAGATTGCGAGGGTGTGCATACATAACGGGTGGAGTCGGGTTGTCTTGAACGTGTTTCTCGAACACGTGCAGCCGAGGGCGTCAACTTGTGCAGAACGAGTGGAGTCAGGTTCTCTTGAACGCATTTCTGAACATGTGTGGAGCTGAGGGCACCGGTGACCCAGGTGACTCGATGTGAACGTGTTTTTGGGTGGAAGTCTGAAAACGCATTTTAAGGGGAAATTTGAAGTTTCTCTTGGATTGATGAGTTGTTGAAGAGCATTGTAGCTTGGGCCAAAACACAAATGTTGAAGCACGTATTGGCAAGAAGTGTAAGTAGCTTACATAGGCTGGCATTGTATAATTATTGTAAAATTGTACATTTAATGAAACATAATATCAAGCCGACTCATATAAGGGAGTTGCCCTCTCTTTGTATGTATGGGCATACATGTGGATTGCATATTGATGTTCAATGTTGAATTTATTTCTGTTGCACACTGTTAAGGAACACTTGAAAAATAATTAACCAAGTGTTGGAGTAAGGGGTAGTATAATCACTTAGTACTGATAAAAATAAAAAGTGAAGTAGTATCGCACCCCCTATAAGTGGTTGAAAAAATACCACAAGTATAAATACGTGACATGAGAGGTCCCTTTTGATGTTCCTTTCCGGACATCATCTGTCCACCGCCAGTGTGCCCTATCACGTTGTCCACTCTCCATAACATGTCATTCATCATGTACGATACATCAACCATGATCCATGAAATTTGAAACTTTAAAAACACCCACCCAAACTCTAGATATTTGAATTTGAAATCAAGGAATGTTTGAATCAGTTTTATCCACGGAGTTTAAGGTTTGTGATGGACGAGCTGAAAAGACGTGTATGCAACGGGGAAGGATTTTATGATGAGGCTCGCGATGCAAGGAGCAAGGATTTGTGGCGGAGATTCACACCGTCTAGTGTTGTTCGTCTAGCCTTACATGCCTAAATAATGGGGCACGTCATTCATACAAATTTTATCTAATATGTTGTGCCTTCAGCCAATGGGTAGAAGATCGGAAAATCTGGTTCGTTTTGAGTTCCAAGTTCTTCTAAATTGTTTCTTGTAAATTCTTGCTCCCAATATCTCTGTATAGCTGGTCTTTAGGCAATGGCGGAAGAAGGCAAACTGTTCACAATTATTAAGTTGTATACGTGGTGAAGTACTTATTGCAAATTAATGAAATTGTGATTTTCTTTTTGTTTGTTGGTTTTAATTCGAGGATCAATATATCTGTGTGGGAAATTCTACAAGTTGCTGGAATGATTTTACATATCCATTTTGTGGTGTATGTGCCCAAAATCCTGGTGCTATAATAATTGGAAAACAAAAAGCGGCATCCCCAGGTACCCCTAATGGAAATCCGTGAAGCTCTCTTTAAAATCTACTGTCACGGCGAGATATTAAGCTCAGATTTCGAAGAGTATTTCATGAGGCAATTATTCTTGCAAATTGTGAACCTGAGAACGAGAAGCATATGAGTGAATCAAATGGATGGAGCATAGGAAATCCTTGCTAACAACATTCAGATCTCAAAGAAACCAAGCTGGTCAGTAAAGTTGAAGAGCTGAGTAAAGCAGAGCAATAAATATAAAAGTGGGTGGGGATGTAGCAACTGTTTGTTAAATAGAAAGTGGTGAAAATGATCCTTGTCAATTCAGCAATGCTATGTTTAGTAGGTCGAAAAGAATGTAATTTGGATACTTCCCTTCAACTATATTTTGCGTGCCTGTAACTAAAATTTTGATTCACGGCTTCTCCAATAGAATTGAGTTTTCAGTTGTCAACCGGAAATAAAAATTATGAACGAGTGTTCAAAATCTCATTATTATTCTAATTCTAATTAAGGAATTCTTTAGGTATAATCTCCATTGATAAACAAATTATTGATATTTTAAAAGAGTAGTGTAGGTAATGGAACTTAATTAATAAATTTAGTTTTTTTGGAATTTTATTTGTTTTTACAATACATTAATTTTTTTCTATTCATATTTAAAAAATACATTGTAATTTTAACTTAGTAGAATTTGATTAATAAATAGAGTGTAATGTTTACTATCTTATTTATTATAGGAGAGCTTTTAATTTTAAATAAAAATAATATTAATATTTAAAAATAATTTCATAGTTTTAAATTATATGAATTTTATTAATATATAAATTTTTTTATTGTAGAAATTTCAATGATCTGTAGTGGTTGTTTTTTTTACAAATTTATATATATATTTAATTAATATTTTGAAAAGATTAGATAATTTCACATAAATATAATTTATTAAAATTTGTGAAATCAAACATTTTTGTTAACTTGAAATTTTTGTTAATATTTGAATAGAATCTTGTAACTTTTAAAAATGTATAGTTTACTAATTTTTTGATATTTTAGAAAGAAAGTACATAGCAATTTTTTTGGGAAAGATTATAATTATAAATAATTTTTTTTATTAATATTTTAAAAAAAGAACATTTCAATTTCAAGTTATAGGGATTTTTTTAGTATATATATTTTTGTTTTTAGGTTGTACAAGGAAGATTCACAATAAAAATAAAATTAAAGGAACAAATTTATTAATATTCAAATTAGATGAATTCCATTAAAATTTAAAACTATTTAATAGATAAGATTTTTTACTTTTAAAAGGGAGAAATAGCATTAATATATCATACATAGGTTTTTTTTTTTAAATTATTGAGACGAAATGTTGTAATAGATAGGTTTCTTTGTTTTTGAGAGAGAAATTTCATTAATATATAATACATAGGTTTTTTTTTATAGTTTAATGGTACGCTTAAGTACTAAATTAATAAGAGTTTTTTTTTTTTTCCAACACTGTTATAATAAAAAAGAGAAAATCATTTAATTAACTAATATTTGGAGAAATATCCAAGGAGCATTAAATAGTTTATGAATTGTTGTATTAATTCAAATCCATTAAAATTTGAAAAGATCACCAATTCTAACTCTTTTATCTGTGAGAGGAATTTTTTTATTATTAGTAAAAATGTTCTTGTATAATAACTACCATGAATATATTACTTGCTTAATTATTATTTAATCTTTAATTAGAAGTTGTAGTGGTCAAAATACACTCTATGTCATGACACTCCTTATCTAATGGTCATGAATACCAAACTAATTATATATATATGAAAGTAATTTTTTAATTAAATAATTCATTTAAACTTCAAATTTTTATTATTATTATTTTTGTTGGTTAAATTTTTTATTTCCTAAAAATAACTTCCATGTTAGATTTGAACACTATCGTGGTCTACCACACTGGAAACTAGACTTGCTTGATAGTGAGGTTACTGTTGATCATACAAAACTATCAGAAAACATAAGTGGCTTGCATCCAAGTTTCTAACATGCAGTTAGACATATATAAAATATAGATTGACAAAGACATATATAGAAAATATTGATTGCTAGTTATAGCGGGCTACACATCTACTAAAATAAACTAATTCACTAAATGTAAAAAACATAATCCAAGAGACTGGGCTAACATCAATTACCAAATGATGTGATTAGGGTTGAATCTGGGAAATTGTGTCTACTAGAGTTGGAGGCTTGAGGTTGCATAGGTCTCATTATACAAATGATCTTCTATGTGAGCCATGCAAGTGTAAGGATAAATATGCAAGAGTGCTAGTTTTAATGCACATCCCCTTACATCTACCCACTTTCAACAGCTTACTAGGGGTAAAAATGAGATGAGGGGCAGTTATGTCAAGATTCAACCTCCTAAGTGACCTTAAGAAAATGGAGTTGAGTCCTAGGGAAAATTTTAGGGGCTAATATTCACAAGTGGGCTATTTTTCCATGTTTTTTCCAAAAAAAAAAATCATTAATTTACATTTTTTCTAAAAATTATTTGCCCAAATTTTATAGTATAAAATTGTTTTACTTTAAAAATCGCCAAAATTTTATATATAGAATATAAAATTATTAGAAATTTAAATAGTTTTACAAAAACATTGCCAAGCATTTTACAAATTCCATATTATGTACTAGTAAGATTGGCCAAGGTTTCTAAACTTTAAAATAAATTCCCATCCTTAAAATTTTCCCTATTTGACAAACAAACCTTACTGTATTCTTTCATATGCCACAAGACCCTCCATAAGTAACCCAACTCCTCCAGGTGGCCATCCCCTGTTTTTAAATCAAAGAATTTAAAATATCTATATCTTATACATTATTAATTTAATATTTAAACCTACCATTAAAAGTTACAAAAATCTTATGCATTATATATTAATGAAATTCCTCTTGTTAAAAACAAAAAATCCTATAGATTAAAAGAATTCCTCTCACCAATAAAAGTGCTAGAATTGGTGATATTTTCAAATTTTAATGGATTTAAATTAATACATCAATTCACAAACTATTTAAAGCTCCTTCAACCGTTCTCCAAATACTAATTAATTAAATGATTTTCTAAATTGTAGACCTATCAAAATAAAAAAATAAAAATGTCACTACCATCAAACATTAAATTACCATTATAAAAAAAAAAATTACTTTTACGTACACGCACTGAAAACACTACCATGTCTACCCGTCCTATTTCCATGCAAACATTACCTTTTCATTTGGTCAAAATCATAAGCATTTAGTTTTATTGGAGATCTATACAATTAATTGACCATACACAATAGTTCGAGTAAACCGTTGGCTAAACAAATGTTATGTGTATCAAGTTCTGGCACGAGTGTATAAATATTATATCAACATGTATATGGATTATGCTATGAGTGTGTGATACGTATGGTATATGCGCTCTTGTCACATTTATGGCTCTACTACTCCATAGTGAGTCTTGGTTTTAAGTCGCCCACCTGGCATCGAATCCGCCCTTCGAATGACAGTCTGTCACTTGCACATAATCTTCGGCGATACCGGCTACATGTGTCACAATATACCTCTGGATTCTCTATTTCCCTCCAAAGGAAAGATACACGGCGCTCTTTGCCTGTAGACAGTGTGAACTCGGAGGGTTTTCGGTTTGGATGTTAGTCTGTGCGTTGGATGGGTTTTGCTCGGCGATCTCTGCCAATTTTTTACAATGAACTCCACGTATTTTTTTTGCCTTTAGGGTTTTCATCGGCGTTTTCTCAGGACTCGACTACAAGGCGTTGCAGACTCTGCCCGGGTTTTATATATATTCCAGGTTTGATTCTTCAGCAAAGCTCATTCACAGATCTAAGATGTAGTTCTTAACTTATCTGTTCCAATTTTCTTTTTCTTTCTTCATTGAAGTCGGATTGACTCCCCCAATATGCTCATTCAGGGTTTTTGACTGTGCCAAAAGTCCATTTACATTTCAGATCTAGCTCCATAGCATGACTTCCACAGGGAGTATAGGCTCTTACTACAACGCCGAGAGGGTAAGTCTACCCTACAGTCGACCCGTAATAAACTTGTTACATGGTTTGTTTCCCCTTAACCTACTAGTCGAAGATCTAACCTATCGCTCGTGGCTTTCCGCAGGTGGCCCCGACTGTATTTCTTAACAGGTATTTATTTTTTCTTTTTCTTTTTCCGTGAGCAGAATTAAAGGTTTAGATTTACTTTGCTCCATTCACTGTTACCCTTATAGTTTTTTTAAACTTATGGCTGGTCGCTCCTCCATTTTTGCAAGTACGAGGAGATTATCCCTTTGTCTCTTGACCGACGGCTGGCTATGCATATCCCTCGGCTAACGAATTTCCGCTCTATTTTCTACAGGTATTTGAGTTCTCATAGGGTTAAACCCTCTCCAGAATCTATGTCAAGGCCCGACTTCCGGCTTCTAGTTACTCCTTTCCGCTAAGGGTTTGCTCACCGGGTTGGGGTTTCTCAATTCTTTGTGAAACCCTGCCCTGTAGAAGATTTGCATCTTTTCTATATGCGTATTAATTATGTATAAATGAGAGGGGGTTGACCCCTGGACTGTTCTATGAACTAAACCCTATGCATGTTATTTACGCGGTTTCGGTGTTACATTCAGTCGTTGGTTATGGAACTTGAGAAACAAATGACATTGTTTACATAGCAATCTTGATATGATACTCGCTCGACTGTTAGTTATTTGCAAGGTTTTTGTCGTTGCTTGGTCTTCGGCTCTGTAGCTTCGACCCTTGAATTTTATTTCCTGTATACAAGGATAGAGTTTTTGGTTGCGAGTATTTTCTTTCTTGAAATGTAATATACAGGTTTCGTTTTGCATAACGCCTGTAGTTATTTCCTGCTTTTCTTTGTTTGTTTTGTGTTGTCTTTTAAATAAGAAAGAAAGTATATATATCTCATCGCCCTTCAACAGTTCTCTGTCTATAAAGGGGGTTTACATAACAGGGTTTATATTTCGCTCATACAATTGCTTACACAGGTGATATTGTAATTTTATGCTTACAGAGGGCTGCCATCTACTTTGTTTTTCTACTATGCTAATCTTTTGTACCATGGTCACTATTCTCGCTATTTAAATTACTGTCTATCACATGCTTTGAACAGTAGATAGAAAAATAGAGAATTAGTCATACTTCTCTAGCGGATTTCCCTACTCCATTAATAAACACTGTAGATAACAAAAAAAGAATAGCTGAATATATTTCTCTAACAAATTTCATCATTAAACAACGTAGGTAACAAAAATAGTAGAATATATGTATTCCACTAACAGGTTCCTCTATTTCATTGGAATACAGTAGGAAATCTCTCTACAGTTCCGCTACCTTTTATTTATGCATCACATAATTTGTATATATTCATTTATAATTTAACAGGCTGTGTATTCCACAACCCTCTTAAACGATAGACTTCCATACAAATTTCATTATCAAATAAATACTTAAATGCACAGTATACTTATCTGCATTCACAGAAATTTATGCTTCTATCCTCCCAACCATCAAGGGAGGCTATTACGTCCTCCGCTTGCCCCCTAGCCCCAGAATTTGGACGGTGCCATGGGCAACAGTGGAAACTTTCTGCTGTGACCTCTGGATGGCCAATCTAGTCACAATCAGATAATCTGGTTCACAAGGGTTGCAGAAGCTATTTTCAACTGGTCCTCCACCAACTCTAGAAAATACTTCACCCTCCTTGCCAAAAATTACAGAACCCCCTCTCCTCTCTTGGGATCCAACTTTATCCTCAAAGGAGAGGGTAACTATTTTTCCAATTGTTCCCAACCACCTCCTATTCTTGGAAACTTTTTACCAACAGCTCTAAAAGATTTTTCTTTTTATTAACTATTCCTCCTACTTTAATGGTTTCCAATAAAATGATTTGTTTTTATCTACAATAAAGCTTCAAGTCTTTTTCCTTTGCCAAAAATTTAAAATAATAAAAGTCTTTAACTACTTAACACTAGTTAACTCTAATGAGGGTGTCACAAAAAACTTATATTTTATATACATTATTAATTTAGTACTTAAGCTTACTATTAAACGATAAAAAAAAACCTATGTATTATATATTAATGAAATTTCTCTCCAAAAAACAAAGAAACCTATCTATTAAAGCAATTAGTTTCAATAATAAAAAAAACCCTTATATTATATATTATTGAAATTCCTCCCTTTTAAAAACAAAAAATCCTATCAATTAAAAAATATTGTCTCACCAATAAAGAGTTACAATGAGAGATAGTTTTATATTTTAATAGATTTCATCTAATTTTAAAATAAGATTTTTTTTTAAATATTAATAAAAAAGATTATTTATAATTATAATATTTTTCCTTTTTTTATATATATTTTCTTTCTAGAATATTAAAAATTTAATAAACTCTACATATTTAAAAGTTAGAATATTTTTTTCAAATATTAACCAAAAAAACAAAAAAAATTGATTTCTCAAATTAATGAATTATATTTATGCGAAATTAACTAATCTTTTAAAAATTTTAATTAAAAAAACTTTTTGAATATTAATAAATTACTCTTAGTTAATTATTGTAAATTTTTCTTTAAAATCAAAATATGTAAAAAAACATTGCCTATGATTTTAAAAGAAGCATTGCCTATCATTGAAATTTCTATAAAAAAAATTATTATATATTAATAAAATTCATATAATTTAAAATTATAAAGCTATTTTTAAATACTAATATTATTTTATTTAAAATTAAATATCTCTTCTATGATGAATAAAATAAAAAAATATTACACTTTATTTATTAATCAACTTCAACTAAGTTAAAATTACAATTTATTTTTTAAATATCAATAAAACTTTTAATGTATTGTAAAAACTAATAAGATCCCAAAAATATTAAATCTATTAATTAAGTTCCATTAACATACACGGCTCTTTTAAAATATCAATAATTTGTTTATAAAATCAATAGAGATTATATCTAAAGAAATCTTCTGGATATAATTACAATAATAATGAGATTTTTTATTTCGTGTTGATAACTGAAAACTCAATTCTATCGGAGAAGCTGTGAATCAAATTTTAGTTACAGGAAAAGTAAACTTCAGGGGAAATATAGTTGAAGGGAAGTATCCAAATTACATTCTTTTCAATCTACTGAACACAACTAAATTGACGATGATCATTTGCATCACCTTCTATTTAACAAACAATTGCTACATCCCCACCCACTTTTCTATTTATGGCTCTGCTTTACTTTACTCAGCGCTTCAACTTTACAGGGTTAAAATTTAGGTTTCCTTCTTAACTTTACTGACCAACTTTCTTTCTTTGAGATGTGAATGTTGTTAGCAAGGATTTCCTATGATTCATCTGTCTGGTTCACTCTTACTCTTCTTGTTCTCAGGTTCACAGTTGCAAGATTAATTTGCTAATGAAATACTCTTTGAAAACTGAGCTTAATATATTGTCATGACAGTAGATGCTTAAGAGAGCTTAATATATTTCCATCAAGGGTACTTGGGGATGCAGCTTTTTGTTTTCCAATTATTATAGCGCCAAGATTTGGGGCAGAAACACCACAACATGGATATGCAAAATCATTTGACAACATCTTGTAGAAGTTCTCACAAAGATATATTTAGCCCCGAATTGAAACCAAAAAACAAAAAGAAAATCACAATTTCATTAATCTGTAACAAGTTGTCACAATCATTTATCAATAAACTTACTCAAAATTTTAAAAAAAAGTACCAGAGACACTAGTCAGCCTTGTAAATAGCTTGGTAACTATCATTTCACTTGTTTCACTTAATTTAATATATACATATGGCGTTAACAATCATATGTTGCACTTAATTCAATATATACATATGGCGTATATAATGTACAAGCACAGAATCGAAATTCCAATTAACATTGCTATTTAGATATTTATATGTATGATATTATTTCACGGATAAGGTTATGTAATAAGAAGGGTTTCAGTAGCGGTTTAGATTGCGTCACAAACACCATTACTTCACACGTCAGTACATCACACTTCAAAATAAATTTGGTTTTATCGGAAATATAACTCCGGCGTCCAGTGTAGCATGGTAATCGATGGTTGATCCTTTCCGTAATCGCATTTAAGATTAAAGGTTGATTATCAATTACCAATCCGGCTTTTGGCATGGGATTCCCTCGGAACGAGGCATATGTGTCATAATCTGCAGAGTTTTCCGCTCTTCCGCATTAACATTCATGACAGATATAGCCTATCTCGATTTCCTGAAGATATTTGCGAGGGAAACAAGGTTATTATTTCTGGATTGCTCGGCAGCCTTTCGGCTTGGCGCTTGGAGTTCTTCCATGGCGCGCAGGAGGGAGCTGCGCTCCTCCTCGGCGTTTCCGTCCTTAAATCCTACTATATACAGAGGAAGGTAAGCGATGCTCACCCTGCAACACCTAGATTCGTCCGGGTTTAATCTTTTTGCAATTTTGTTATGCGTTTCCTGCGAGTTTTTATCCCAAGGACCATAAGTTAATTTGCGACGTGGTTATCTTTTGTTTGTATACAGGATGGCCGAGAATGAAGCTCCGGATAAATGGAGATGAGCACCGATCTTCTGGTGATGAA
Source organism: Pinus albicaulis (assembly GCA_034641835.2). Taxonomy (NCBI): domain Eukaryota; kingdom Viridiplantae; phylum Streptophyta; class Pinopsida; order Pinales; family Pinaceae; genus Pinus; species Pinus albicaulis. The sequence continues at coordinate 1,572,393,435 of CM076581.1, forward strand.
CGGTAAGGTTCCGCCCTTCAGATAGTTGATTTCTTGCTCAAGGGTGGTTTTAACCTCACCATCTTCAGTTCCGAGACTGTGCCCACTCTCTCGTGTCTGACTATCCATACTTGTCTCCTTCAAGTCTAACAATGCAGACCTACAGGTAAAATCGTTCTGGGCGTTTAAATGGTCTCAGTCTGGCATTCCTTAACATGTTATTACTATCGTCTTGCTGAATGAGTCTTATTTTATTGTGCTCGCAGGTAAATATGAAACCCCTGCTTCCTCCTACAGGCTATCGTTTTCTTGACAGCTATGGTTGAAATTCCATTCCCTTGTTACAGGTACCCCAGATCAACCCGAGGGTTCAGCTGCAGTCTTATCGACTTAGTACTGTTTCTTTCTTTAAATTGTCTAGACATGTAACTCGGAAATTTATCAACCCCGAGTTAGGGTTTTCGGATTGCAAAACTATGCCATTTAATGTCTTGTAATCATGTCAGTGTTCTAGCTCAATGTATATGACGATACTTGGGTTGTAGTGTTGGTATAAAGTATGTGTCCTTCGGAATACTGCATGGAAACCTCGAGGGTGTTGATTCCTCCATTTCCAGTACTCTTATAATGTCTGTTGCTAACTCGATTCACCGAATCGCGGTTAAGTTTGGCCTTTATGTTTCATGATTATAAAGCGAACACATTTTCACTGATGTCACTGTATTCAAATATATAAATTCTAAATTTCGTCTGAAATCATTTTAACAGAATTTAGCTTACGTTTCTTTTACGATTTTCTTCTTCTTTGCTAAGACTTCTCCCATTGTTTGCAATAGCACTCGTTTTGAAGTTCTAATTTTCAGTTTAATAAAGAGCTAGCTACTTGCGTCATTCTAGTATAATTGGGTCAGGGTTTGCCGTTTTTCTGGTCGGCATACCACACCGTCTTTAAGTCTTTCTTTAATTTTCATAAATATCTCTAAGGTGACCGGTCCACTGTCCAGACCGTGTATAGTATTAGCTCTGCCAGGGTTACCTGGGGCAAGGGTTCGATAGTGATTCTGATCCCTTCTCTGCCCTTAAAAACCCCAAACCGGGAGTTCTCTCAGCACGACCCCGCATTCCTTCTCTTCTGTATTATACTACTGGTAATATTACATCAGAACTAGTAAAAGAAATTAAGCCAGTTAACTATTTACACAGTAGACTTATACATGCATCCTGTATAACACTTCTTACTTTCGGCTCTTTATATATACATGCTTCCACAGAAAAATAAAAGGATATATATACACAGTAGACTTTATTTATTCTTTCAAAACCCTTAAACCCATAGATATTTAAATTCGAGCACCTACTCATTTAATGCCCAACTAAATCATGTTTTCTTTTCAATAGAAAACTAATAGTTTCCTTCCGTACTGTATAAACACATTCCTGGTAAAATAAGTATTAGCACTAACCTATTTATTTACAGAGTCTAGGATAGTATTATTCAAAAGTCATTTAACCTGTATTCCATATAAGTTTCAAAAGTCTGTGTACTTATCTGGAACTGAAAATCGATTCCCAAAGCTGTGGTCCACCCTACCAACCAAGTGAGACCATTAAGTCCTACACTTTCCCCCTAGCCTCAGAACTCTGGGATTAGTGCCACGAAGTTTCTACAGTGGAGCCTGCACTGCTGTGACCTCTAGAATTCCCTTCCAGTCACACGCAGGAGGTCTGGCCAATTCAAGGGTTTCTTGAAAGATACTTCCACTGGGGTTTCCAGCTCAAGACAGTACTTTCCCCTTTCTTGCCAACATTTCCAGAACCCCCCCTCCTCCCTTGGATTCCCACTTTATCCATTCAGGAGAGGGTAACTGTTTTTCCCCAACTGTCTCCAACCACTTCCCATTCTGAGAAAACTATCACCAACAGCTTTTGAGATTCTCTTTTCCTTCATTGGTTTTTCTCTCATTAATTCAGAAAGAGAATAATAAAAATAAAATCTAAAAATAGTGATTGTCTCAAAATATCATCATAGAGTCTTGTTTATTCAGAAAATAAAATTAAATAAAATAAACCAACTGTTTTAACTACTAAATACTAGTTACTTCCTTTATGAGGCTGTCACATCTCCCCCCCCTGGAAGTAACACCGTCCTCGGTGTTTTCAGCCCAACTTTGCCAAGAGTTCTGGGTAAGCTTCTTTCACAAACTTTTCATCCTCCCAAGTAGCTTCGTCCGGTCCAAAGTGCTTCCACTGCACTTTCACCTGGGTAACTACTCTTTTACGGAGTTCAATTTCCCTACGATCAAGTATGCGTAGCGGCTCTACCAGAAACTCTCCGTCCGGTTCTACCTGAAAGGAAAGAACAAGATTATCGATCAGTAGATTTAAATTTGATTCGACTTTAGTTAGGATTTATTTCCATTTTTACTTCCTACCTGAATGTTTTGCCAATGAATTACATGTTTCTCATCATGCACGTATCGCTTTAACAATGATACATGGAACACATTATGCACTTTAATATGACTAGGAAGTGCCAGTCTATAAGCTACTGGCCCCACCCTTTCCAGAATTTGGAAGGGTCCGCAGTAACGAGGGGCTAACTTGGCGCAAGAATTCCACCTCAAGGTACTTCTCTTTGGTTTAATCCTAACATACACGTGGTCCCCTATTTCGAATTCACGATAAGACCTCTTCCTGTCTGCAAAGACCTTCTGTCGGTCCTGCGCAGCTTTCAAATTCTGCCTTATTCTTTTTACTTCAGCTTCTAGCTCAGCCAACATTTCTGGCCCCAACATTAATTTTGTCTCCGGACTGCTCCAGTTTATCGGTGTCCGACACTGTCGTCCATACAGCGCTTCAAAGGGACTCATCTTTAGGGATTCCTGATATCTGTTGTTATATGCAAACTCCACTAGGTGCAGGTAATCCTCCCATTTAGTTGGTTGTCGCATTACATACATACGTAGCATATCCTCCAAAACTTGGTTTATCCACTCGGTCTGCCCATCAGTGTGAGGGTGATAGGCAGTACTGAAGTGTATCTGAGTACCTAGACCCGAAAATAAGGTTTTCCAAAACGCGGAGGTAAACTTAATGTCCCGGTCTGAAATCACGGTCTTAGGTATACCATGCAATCTAAAGATTTCCCTCATGAATATGTCTGCAATTTGCACTATCTTGTAAGTGGATTGCACAGGTATGAAATGGGCAGATTTACTTAATTTGTCCACCACTACCATGATTGAATCATTCTGCTTCCTTGTTTGAGGTAATCCTGTGATGAAATCCAAAGAGATCACTTCCCATTTCCATTCAGGAATGGGTATGGGCTGCAGTAGCCCCACTGGATGCCGATACTCCAATTTAACCTGTAGGCATTCTAAACATTTGCTCAAATATTCCGCAATGTCTCTGCGCATACCTGGCCAATAATATGTCTTTCTAATCGCCGAAAGCATCTTTTGATAACCAGGATGACCAGCGTAGTTGCTGCGGTGGTACTCGTTCAGGATTAACTCCTTGAGACTTGCGCGATTAGGAACATAGGTTCTTCCGTGAAAAGTTAACATCTGTTCTTCGTTGCTTTCATACTCAGATGGCTTACCTTGCTCTTTATCCTTTTCCATTTGCTGCCATAAAAACTTGTATTCTGGGTCCTTCCGTGCCTCTTCCTTTAATTGTTCGAACAGTTGGCTTACAGGTTGGCTGAAGTACATTGCACAGATCCCATGTAATTTCCTGCTCAGGGCATCTGCAACTCGGTTTTCTTTTCCCTTAACATGTTGTATGTCCATGTCAAATTCACTCAAAAAGGCATTCCACCGTGCTTGCCGAGAGTTTAAATCTGCCTGCTTAAAATAATTAGTTAGACTGCTATGGTCTGTTTTAAGTACAAACTTTTTTCCCAGTAGATAATGCCTCCATACTCAGAGAGCATGCACTACTGTTGTAAGTTCTAGATCATAAGCAGAGTATTTTTGCTCATGTTCTCTCAACTTTCTGGACTCATAGGCTATTACCTTGCCTTCTTGTGTTAACACTGCACCGACTCCCTCCTTGTTGGCATTCGTGCACACCTCGTAGTCTTTGTTGGGGTCAGCTACGCTCAGCACTGGTGCTGTGGTTAAAAGTTGTTTCTGCTTTTCAAAGCTGAACTGACATTCTTTCGTCCATTTAATAGGTTTTCCTTTCTTTTGTAAGGATGTAATAGGATAGGCAATCCTAGTAAACCCTTCGATGAACCGTCTGTAATATCCTGCCAGACCCATAAATGATCTGATATCTGCCACATTCTGGGGTGCTTTCCATTCCAAGATAGTTTTAATCTTTTCGGGGTCCACCGCTATTCCTTCAGCTGTCACAACATGACCCAAGTACTGGATTTCTATTTTAAAGAAATCGCACTTGCTGAATTTAGCATACAGCTGATGCTTCCTCAGCATTTCCAGTACTATTCTCAGATGCTCCTTATGTTCTTCCTCGCTCTTGGAATAAATCAATATGTCATCTATGAAGATCAGTACAAAATGATCTAAAAATTGATGAAAAATGCCATTCATCAACCTCATAAAGGTTGTTGGTGCATTCGTCAATCCGAATGGAAATACCATAAACTCATAATGCCCATATCTGGTGCGAAATGTTGTTTTGTAAATATCCTCATCCTTGACTCGAATCTGATGATATCCAGACCTCAAATCTATTTTAGAGAACACCTTGGCACCTCTCACCTGATCGAATAAATCATCAATTCTAGGTAGAGGATATTTATTTTTAACTGTCAGCTTGTTGAGTTGTCGGTAGTCCATACACATACGTAAGGTTCCATCCTTCTTTCTAACAAAAAGAAATGGTGCTCCCCAAGGTGACACACTTGGGCGGATATATCCTTTATCTAACAACTCCTGCAGCTACATCTTTAACTCTGTTAGCTCTGGTATGCTCATTCTGTAAGGTGCTCTTGACACAGGAGAGGCTCCGGGTAGTAATTCAATAGTGAAATCAATTTCTCTTTTAGGTGGCAACCCTGGAATGTTTTCTGGAAATACGTCCAGGAATTCCTGTACTACAGGGATATCTTTTATATCTATAGCCTTTCCCTTAGATTCAGCATGCCCTACTTGAATTGCGTACAACTGACATCCCTTATGGATACACTTGCTCATCTGAGACGCTGTTATGGAGCGTAATTGCATAGGCTTTTTAATTCCTTTAATTTCCTTACACGTACCATCTAGCGCTCTATAATGAATTGCCTTTTCCTTACAGTCCACTATGGTCTAGTGTTTTTCCAGCCAGTCCATTCCTAGTAACACATCATACGATCCCAATGGTAGAATATTTAAGTCTACCTGCAGCTGCTGTTCTGCAACTTCCAGTATGCAATCAGCAATTTTCGCAGTCACTTTGCGTTTTGCTCCGGTGGCTAGTTGAACTAACCAGGAGTTTTTAATTTTCTGCTCTTTTAAGTTGCACATTTCCACTAGTTTAGGATTTACATAACTTAAACTAGCGCCAGGATCTACTAAAATCGAAACAGGTTTAGATAATATAGTACCTTCCAATTCAATCATTGTGGGTTGAAAATCAACCTATCGATACTCCAAGGCTGCGTTTATACGTGGTATGTTTCGTGCCACGTCCCCCACTGTTGATGCCTCATGCAAATTTGCCACAGTTTCACTCTTATTCTGTTGTGGACAGTTCTTATAGTATTGTGCTTCCCCACAGCCCCAACACTGTAGGGGAGGTCTAGAATTCTGCCCCTGCTCTGGTTTGCTCGATGCTTCTGTGGGTTTTTCTTCTACTGGCCATTTGATCCTTTGATGGTTCTTATTAAACTGCTTGCTTCCAGCGTTCCGTCCCACCCCTTTAAAGTGGTTGCTTTTACTGCTTCTGAAAGTAGATGAATTTTTCTGATTTTTCTTGGGCTGCCAACTTTTCCCACTCTCCCCCTTGGCCTTATACTGCTGGTAACACATGCGTGCTTTTCGGACAACTTCATCCATAGTTTCGGGGTTAACAAACTCTATTCTTTCCCTCATGGGAGCAGGCAGACTGCTCAGAAACCGCTGTACCTTGGCTTTTTCCTCTCTGAGGTAAGGTACATAGCGTAACAGGGAGGTAAATTTTGTGACATACTCATCCATGGTCATCTGGCCCAGTTGGAGATCATGGAATTCCTTGGCTTTATCATCATAAAATCTTTCTATTAGATATTTATCTTTGAAGTACTGCTGGAATAATTCCCATGTAATATCTCGTTCATCTATGCTGCGAACATTTTTTACCTCCTCCCACCACAGGGTGGCTTTCTCTCGCAATTGGTATATAGCCAATCTGGCCTTCAGATTGCTACTATACTCATATACCTGAAAATATTTATTGATGTTAATTAACCATGCTTCAGCTGCTTCTTCCGCCTCGCTATCAAACATTGGTGGCTTAATCTTATGAAACTCCCCCTGCAGTTCAACTTTCAGTCTCTTATGATCCTGTTGGTCAGACAGATTTTCCGATTCTGCCTCATTATAATTATGGTTTTTGCTCCTGTGGGAGAAACTCTTTTCAGTTTTTCCGGTGGTGTTGTTTCTAGTTTTCTGGTCCTCTGGTTCCGTTGATAATTCTCTTTCTGCACTGGATTTCCGCAGCTCATGATTTTGTTTATCAGAAATACTCTTCAGAATCTTTTCCTGGTCTTGCAACAACTTTTCATTGTCTTTCCAGACTCCAATCATCTCCGCTTGTAACTGTTGTACTTTATTTAACAGAAAATCAGTTTGTTGTTGTTGTTCTCCCAACAGTTTACTCGTTCTCTGGTGCTGCTCCAACGTTAGTTGAACCCACATTTCTGGGTTCATGACTGTTGGACCTTGAGTCTCTTCTGGTTGCGATTGAGATGTCCCTTCTATCATATCTTTCTACTTCTTCTCAGTGCACTAATACATACACAGATTTGTTAGTAGACCCTTAGGTTACCAGTGTAGCAACCAGCTCTAATACCACTTGTCACAATCATTTATCAATAAACTTACTCAGAATTAAAAAACAATTTACCAGAGACACTAGTCAGCCTTGTAAATATCTTGGTAACTATCATTTCACGTGTTGCACTTAATTTAATATATACATATGGCGTTAACAGTCATATGTTGCACTTAATTCAATATATACATATGGCGTATATATAGTACAAGCACATAATCGAAATTCCAATTAACGTTGCTATTTAGATATTTATATGTATGATATTATTTCACAGATAAGGTTATGTAATAAGAAGAAGGGTTTCAGTAGCGGTTTAGATTGCGCCACAAACACCATTACTTCACACGTCAGTACATCACACTTCAAAATAAATTTGGTTTTATCGGAAATATAACTCCGGCGTCTAGTGTAGCATGGTAATCGATGGTTGATCCTTTCCGTAATCGCATTTAAGATTAAATGTTGATTATCAATTACCAATCCGGCTTTTGGCACGGGATTCCCTCGGAACGAGGCATATGTGTCATAATCTGCAGAGTTTTCCGCTCTTCCGCATTAACATTCATGACAGATATAGCCTGTCTCGATTTCCTGAAGATATTTGCGAGGGAAACAGGGTTATTCTTTCTGGATTGCTCAGTAGCCTTTCGGCTTGGCGCTTGGAGTTCTTCCATGGCGCGCAGGAGGGATCTGCGCTCCTCCTCAGCATTTCCGTCCTTAAATCCTACTATATACAGAGGAAGGTAACGGTGCTCACCCTGCAACACCTAGATTCGTTCGGGTTTAATCTTTTTGCAATTTTGTTATGCGTTTCCTGCGAGTTTTTCTCCCAAGGACCATAACTTAATTTGCGTCATGGTTATCGTTTGTTTGTATACAGGATGGCCGAGAATGAAGCTCCGGATAAATGGATATGAGCACTGGTCTTCTGGCGATGAACGGTAAGGTTCCGCCCTTCAGATAGTTTATTTCTTGCTCAAGGGTGGTTTTAACCTCACCATCTTCAGTTCCAAGACTGTGCCCACTCTCTCGTGTCTGACTATCCATACTTGTCTCCTTCAGGTCTAACAACGCAGACCTACAGGTAAAATCGTTCTGGGCGTTTAAATGGTCTCAGTCTGGCATTCCTTAACATGTTATTACTATCGTCTTGCTGAATGAGTTCTTATTTTATTGTGCTCGCAGGTAAATATGAAACCCCTGCTTCCTCCTACAAGCTATCGTTTTCTTGACAGCTATGGCTGAAATTCCATTCCCTTGTTACAGGTACCCCAGATCAACCCGAGGGTTCAGCTGCAGTCTTATCGACTTAGTACTGTTTCTTTCTTTAAATTGTCTAGACATGTAACTCGGAAATTTATCAACCCCGAGTTAGGGTTTTCGGATTGCAGAACTGTGCCATTTAATGTCTTGTAATTATGTCAGTGTTCTAGCTCAATGTATATGACGATACTCGGGTTGTAGTGTTGGTATAAAGTATGTGTCCTTCGGAATACTGCATGGAAACCTCGAGGGTGTTGATTCCTCCATTTCCAGTACTCTTATAATGTCTGTTGCTAACTCGATTCACCGAATCGCGGTTAAGTTTGGCCTTTATGTTTCATGATTATAAAGCGAACACATTTTCACTGATGTCTCAATATTCAAATATATAAATTCTAAATGTCATCTGAAATCATTTTAACAGAATTTAGCTTACGTTTCTTTTACGATTTTCTTCTTCTTTGCTAAGACTTCTCCCATTGTTTGCAATAGCACTCGTTTTGAAGTTCTAATTTTCAGTTTAATAAATAGCTAGCTATTTGCGTCATTCTAGTACAATTGGGTCAGGGTTTGCCGTTTTTCTGGTCGGCATACCACACCGTCTTTAAGTCTTTCTTTAATTTTCATAAATATCTCTAAGGTGACCGGTCCACTGTCCAGACCGTGTATAGTATTAGCTCTGCCAGGGTTACCTGGGGAAAGGGTTCGATAGTGATTCTGATCCCTTCTCTACCCTTAAAAACCCCAAACCGAGAGTTCTCTCAGCACGACCCCGCATTGCTTCTCTTATGTATTATACTACTGGTAATATTACATCGGAACTAGTAAAAGAAATTAAGCCAGTTAACTATTTACACAGTAGACTTATACATGCATCCTGTATAACACTTCTTACTTTCAGCTCTTTATATATACATGCTTCCACAGAAAAATAAAAGGATATATATACACAGTAGACTTTATTTATTCTTTCAAAACTCTTAAACCCATAGATAGTTAAATTCGAGCACCTACTCATTTAATGCCCAACTAAATCATCTTTTCTTTTCAATAGAAAACTAATAGTTTCCTTCCGCACTGTATAAACACATTCCTGGTAAAATAAGTATTAGCACTAACCTATTTATTTACAGATTCTAGGATAGTATTGTTCAAAAGTCATTTAACATGTATTCCATATAAGTTTCAAAAGTCTGTGTACTTATCTGGAACTGAAAATCGATTCCCAAAGCTGTGGTCCACCCTACCAACCAAGTGATGCCATTACATCCTACACTTGCCCCCTAGCCTCAGAACTCTGGGATTAGTGCCACGGAGTTTCTACAGTGGAGTTTGCACTGCTGTGACCTCTAGAATTCCCTTCCAGTCACATGCAGGAGGTCTGGCCAATTCAAGGGTTTCTTGAAAGATACTTCCACTGGGGTTTCCAGCTCAAGACAGTACTTTCCCCTTTCTTTCCAACATTTCCAGAACCCCCCCTCCTCCCTTGGATTCCCACTTTATCCATTCAGGAGAGGGTAACTGTTTTTCCCCAACTGTCTCCAACCACTTCCCATTCTGAGAAAACTATCACCAACAGCTTTTGAGATTCTCTTTTCCTTCATTGGTTTTTCTCTCATTAATTCAGAAAGAGAATAATAAAAATAAAATCTAAAAATAGTGATTGTCTCAAAATATCATCATAGAGTCTTGTTTATTCAGAAAATAAAATTAAATAAAATAAACCAACTGTTTTAACTACTAAATACTAGTTACTTCCTTTATGAGGCTGTCACACAAGTACTTCACCAGGTATACAACTTACTAATTGTGAACAGTTTTCCTTGTCTGACCATTTCCTAAAATAAAATGACCAGCGATACCGAGATATCAAGATCAAGAATTTACAGGAAACAATTTAGAAGAACTTGAAACTCAAGATGAACTAGATTTTCAGCTCCTGTAGCCAAAGGCACAACATATTAGATATAAACTTTGTATGAATGGTGTGCTCTATTATTCAGGCATGGAAGAATTTTAAATATTAATTATTTTGTATTTATGTTTATCTTTTCACATTTACTTGATACAATTACAGAATTAACATATAAATTATTAAATAACAAATAACATATTGTATTCATATTTATCTTTTCACATTTATTAAATTTTATCATATAAATTATGAGCATAACAATTTACATAGTATAAATCCATATTTAGGTTTTTAAATTGATCTAATATAATTATAAAATTATTATCCAAAGTATGACAAACAAATATATATGCACAAAATAACACCGTAAAGCATGTCACCCATATTTATATATCTTTATTCCAATATATATTTATATCTGATTGACCTCTTATATCATGTTTAAAGGTGGAAAGTAACGACTTAATGTACATCGACCGCATCTATATATTGTTATCTCAATATACTTTATTGACATATTAGATTATCATTATTATTCATTTATATAATTTAAGGGAAACACACTTTTGATGGAAAAATCCAACAACTTTGTTATACTGAGTTCTAAAATCTTCTTTATAAGGCATCTTCCCCATGTAGTTAATTCTGAGATCGAGCAGCCCAAGTCCGTATCCATACTTTGCCTCCATCTCTGATCGTTCCGATACACAATCCCACCTACCATTTCCCACCCGACTGTAGGTAAGAGAGTGTAATCGGCATAAACTAGTATTTCACGAAAATATTAGTCTCCGACTCTCAATAAGAGGTTTACGATCATGGCGGCAGACCAAATAAAAGTAGATGTATCCAACTGTTCAACCGCTGTACCAGTGGTCCCTACTATGAAGCATCACATGTTCCTCTCCACCTTGGATCTCGGTGCTTTAGAATTTAGTAACTTCTGGATGTTTCTTTTCTATAAAATAGACAAGGAATTCTCTACGATATTCGAGAATCTAAAGAAAAGCTTGTCATTAGTTCGGGTGGACTTCTATCCATTTGCAGGTCGATTGGACATCAAGGGAGGAGAATCGGGTCACCAAGAGATTGACTGCAATGATCGCAGAGTGGAATGCTGGAATTAATGGAGAAAGTCATAATTAGATTGTTGTTATGATGACGATAGGATTGAGATGCTAAGATTAGATCTCAAGTCCTAATATCTCGAGAGTGGTTGAAACCATCCCGTTAGTGTGAAAGTTTATATATACTAGGTTGTTATCTTGATTTTATGTAATAGATTGTATGAGTGTTTGTACACTCTCCAGGTTCTCACCTGGAGAGCTATTCAATCAATAGTTACAGAATACAAGTTTTATCATGGTATCAGAGCTTCAGGTCAAAGCTAAGAGGACATGTGCTGTGTGTAAACAGTGAGGAGGAGCATTGTCTGCACTTCTTGCCTGCATGTGGTGGATCGTGCGTGTGCTGCCACCGGAATTGTGGTGTGCAGAAGATTCCCTTCTCTCAACACCAATTTTCCCATCGGAGAGGCGTTGCTACACATGGAGATTAACTCGTTGATGTTGAATGTATTGGAGGTGATCTGTTAAGATAGAATTGTTGATGTGTGGGGAAGAGAGCAGCTCGGCGTGTTGCGATCTGCAGGCCAATCTTCCCAACGACAATTAGAATCTCTCAGGCGATGATCTATGTGAATCTACACTGCTAGCGTAACAGAGATTGGGCAATACATACTAAATTGAACTATGTATTGGCATTTGACGTCACCGCTATCACAGACTCTCTACAAACGAAAGAGTGCGTTCAATAGAACTGAACGATTGGGCCTTCCCAGGGAAATTTGTGAAAATATTATGTTATATCGGAGACAGCAGAAAGAACACGCCGATGAACTTGTGGTTGTCACACGCTAATGGGATTTTTCTTGCAGCTGAGGAGATAACACCCAGAAAAATATTCACGGCCCTCGAAGAAAATTCAATCCTGTAAGTCAATGTTGCTACTACGGAGGTCATTTGGCACTATAGCAAAGCACAAAAGCAGATGTTGATACAACGTTGCTTCTCCAACAGTTGCAGCACGACATGATCATCAAATCCCGTGAGATCCTCGAAAGTAGTTTTCTAGAAGATTATTTTAGAGTTGCAGGTTGTGGAGATCCCAAAGTCAATTGGGTAAATTTTCGTCTAACTTATTATATGCCACAATGAAAATGTGAAAGTGCTGATTTGAACCCATTTTCAGAAATATGTGTCATATGAGAAATTTTTAATTACATGCATAAGAATTAGACAGTGATAGCATTGCTAGCTTGCTAAGAGGTCATTTGTTGCTCATCGCAAGAGCCGAGGGCACTGAAACCTGCGTGGCATAGAAGCCACAGTCTACAAGGTTCTACTGTTGAAGAGCTGCCAAAGGGAGGTTTCTCGCCTGCATGTTAACGGGGTTGTTGGAGCTCATTAAAGGACCGAGCAGAGTCAAAATTTGGAAGCAAGATAAAACCAGATAAGCTGTAACTTTAACAACATGTCTATATTTTTAGATAATTTTTATTCTAATGATGATGATGATTTTCTCATGTAGACATTTGGAGGTGTTAGCCTGGGTAGCATTTTTTCAGAAAAACAATGTGGTTTTGTTGATGACCACCAAAAACAAGAGGCACAATCTATTGCGCAAGATCCTGATATTGAAGAGTCACGAGTTGATCTTCAAGAAGGATGTAAAGATGAACAAAGTGTTGAAGATCAAGTGGACGAGCCATTTGAAGCTAATCGTGAAGGCGTGGCAGAAAAAGATAGAGCTGGAGAGAATGTAAATTGTGATGATCTCATGAATATTTCTGTGTGTGCAAATGTTAACAGCAACAAGGAAGAAGCAACGAAGTTTGAAGAGGAATTGAAGTTTCTTGAAGCATGGCTTGAAACACCATGTCCTTATGAAGCCAGCACAGAAGTTGTATCCATAAATGTTGAAGACAGCTTTGTGAAAGTTCACATGCATGACACCAGAAATAGTGAGAGAAAACATTCTCCTATTAAGTCTGTCATAACTTTGAGAAGGATGAAGATAAACGTTCAAACTTTCCATCACTAGGGAAGAAATGATGTGCAAATACATCACTACCTCACGACGAGGAAATTGAAGATGAAACCTCGACTCAGAATGAACAAGTATGGAGTCACAAGCATAAAGAAAAAAATGAAAACTCTGTTACCAAGTTTTTTTCATGTTTTTATTGTAAGCCTAGCTGAGACTAGACCAGCAGGCATATGTTATTGTTCAGTACCCTTTCTCCATTAAGGGGGAGTGTTGTAATTAATGGAGAAACTCATAATTAGATTATTGTTATGATGATGATAGGATTGAAATGCTAAGATTAGATCTCATGTCCTAATATCTCGACAGTGGTTGAAACCGTCCCGTTAGTGTGAAAGCCTATATATACTAGGTTGTTCTCTTGATTGAATGTAATATATTGTATGAGTGTTTGTACACTCTCCAGGTTCTCACCTGGAGAGCTATTCAATCAATAGTTACAGAATACGAGTTTTATCATGGAATTTGTGGAAGCATCAATCAATATGGATTTTGAGGATTTGGAAAATAATGATTTTCAGAAAAAACCCTTCTTCACCAATTTTTCGAGACCTGACATCCACACCGCGACACCTCGCTTCTATCAATACGGGTACGAAATAATCATTGCATGATGATTGTTTTTTTTTTTTTTCCTAACTAAAGTGCTTGGAGAAGCTCCAGGTATACATGGCCTTGTCCTAGATTGAAGCACAACACCACCCAACAATTGCACCATATCAGAAAGACTAATCACTACATGATTACTTTCAATTACATTTTTCTAATGATATTATTTGTATCTAAAACAATCTATTATAGGTCGCTTCTTTTGTGAGATGCGAAATTTTCATAGGAGTCAATGCTCACCATGTTGTTGTAGAGAGAGCTTCCTTTTGGCATTTCTTGAAGTGTTGGGCTGAGTGTAGTACAGGGCTTCCTATTTCGAAGAAACCCCACAACATGACAATGGTTTTTAAGAGTGATAACATCGTACCAAATATTTCACTGAAGGTTAAACCGGTATTCACCGATGGCTCCATTGAAGCGCACATTTTCACGCTTATGCAAGATGATTCAGTGACTATGTCACATTCTAGTAACCTTGTCGATTGTCGACGTCTAGGGGAGATATCTATAACAACCAAATTTATCAATGTAGTTGATATATTTGGATAAGTCTATACGAAGCACATATATAACCACATTAGTAAATATGGTTAATATATGTAATAGAAATTTAGCATTCACATTAATAATTATTAGATGTATAGTGTTGATGTCACTTTTAAAAATTTCTTACCTCTAATTACTAATACCTATATAAATAAAAACACACACACACATATATATAACAATACAAAAATTAATATAATGTTATAATAGTACTAATAATACTTATTTATCCCTCACCATTATTTTAATGATTAATATATATTTATTAACTTATTAATATTACTATTAATATGTTTTATACATAATAATAAATTTATGAACAATTCCAACATTAACAATATTAAATCAATTATTATAAGCATTAATATTATAAAATTCAACATTATAAATCCTAATGTTGGAGATAACCTAAACTGCAACCTGAGTAGAAGGAGGACAAAACTTCAATTGTTGATGAGAAACCGAAGGACAACAGAAGTAGAAATTTCTTGTTTTGTTTGACACTGCACCATGTATTCAATTCTGGTTTAAATACCCCTGCAAAACCCAATTTTTGTTTAAAGGTCGTAGCCCTTTCTCTGATATAAAAATAGTGATTTTACCAGGTTCCCTCCTCCATTTATTCCTCTGCACCCTCGCACCATTACGCTCCACCAACCTCCTATACTCCCACACATTTGATTTCAATTTGAAAACCCCACGTCAGTTCTGTGGAGCTCGCCAGGTCCACATCAAAATTCCTTCAACCAATCACGCATCAATCGCAAAGGTTGGAGACTACGTCATCACCTCCAAACCTGCGCGATAACTCTGACCCCCACCATACCACATCAACCACTTCCGGCCAATCAAATTCATATCGCACCATCCGGTGCATGTCACCACACCCTTGAAACTATGCGATAAGGGATGGCCCACTTCCGCCAGCTCATCCACCTCCAGCCAATAGCGGCTTATCGCACAAATTTGGTGCACAGTTGGATGGCAGGCTAATCGATGCGATAAAGCCCGTCGCATGGTTTAATAAAACGTTTTGTATTATGTTTGAAATCCGCGAAATGTAATAAGGGTTAAAATTTTGGTCTAAATTATTTTCATGCACCGTGATATAAGTTTCATTTAAGTTTTTAAACCTTAATATATATTGTAAACATGCAGTGTTTACAATATATATATATATATATATATATATATATATATATATATATATATATATATATATATATATATATATATATATATATATATATATATATATATATATATAGAGAGAGAGAGAGAGAGAGAGAGAGAGAGAGAGAGAGAGAGAGAATAGTATAGGTAGTGTAGAGAGTGACTGTGTAATATGCCGAGAGCAGAAAGGCTGTGTGCAGCTGTGTGAGTAGCAATGTATGCAAGACAATAGAAGACTGTATGCCGAGAGAAGAAAGTTTTTTTTTGAAGCAGCGCAGAGAAACATATTTTTTGTAATCCAGAACATTAGTTCGGAAAGGGGAAAATCCTTTTTTTTTGTAACAGTCCAGTATTGTTAATGAAATATATGTTTTTCTCCAGTTGTGTGCATTTTCTCTTATTGTTCTCTCTGTGTTAGAAGAGGAATTTTTTTCCTCATTATTTTTTAAGGGATTCCCAAAAATTCCAACATGGTATCAGAGCTAGTCCAGGCTCTCAACAGTTGCTGAAGAAGCCACAGGAAAGGAAGAAGAAGTTTGTTGAAGTTTTCTCTAGCAGAGTCAAGGTTCAACAAGTCAGGTATTTACCAAAACAGAGTTTTTTGTTTTCTTTTAGAATACAGTCCAAAGAGCTGTAAAAGGAAGTCTTTTAAAGACAGTTTATCTCTCCAGCAGTGAGAAAGTTTTCTTAAGAAACACAATCAAGCTTTAACATAGTTTTGTAAGGCTAGCAATGGTAGGAGCCAACACAGGAACGAGTATGGGAAATACTCAACTCCCACAGTTGAATGGAAAGAACTATGACTATTAGGCAATCACAATGAGAGCATTTTCTGCCTCTCAAGATTTATGGGAGTTAGTTGAAGATGGTTTAGAAGAACTAGTAGATGAACAAGAATTTAATGCCTTAACACAGGTAGAGAAATATTTTCTAAAGATTAATAGAAAAAAGGACTCAAAATCCCTCTTCTATCTCTATCAGGCAGTGCATGAAATCATATTTCCAAGAATTGCAACAACAAAAAATTCCAAGGATGCATGGGATACCCTCCAAACAGCCTATCAAAGAATGGAGAAGGTAAAGACAACAAAGCTTCAATTAATGAGAAGATATTTTGAAGTCATTTGCATGAAAGATTCTGATACAATAGACTCATTCTTCACATTGTTGATTGGGTTGGTTACCCAAATTAGATCTCATGGAGAGACCATAGAAGAAATAAGAATAGTGGAGAAAGTATTAAGGAGCTAACCCTCAAGATTTTATGTGATAGTAACAACCATTGAAGAGACAAAAGACCTCTCAATGTTTACTATTGATGAGCTTCATGCATCATTGATGACACATGAACAAAGATTGAGCAGAACAACAAACTCATCTTTGGAGCATGCCTTCAAGACCCAAATGTCCTTTGGAAGAGGACGAGGTCAAGGCGGATCAAACTACAGAGGAAAAGGTAGAGGCATAAGCCAAAACAGAGGAAGAAACAACCCTGCAAATACAAGTGGAAGGGGCAGCAACCAAAGTCAGAATCAAAGCCAAGGCAACAACCAAGAAGGAGGACAAAATCAAGCACATGGACAAAGGTATGATAAATCCCAAGTCCAATGTCATTACTGTAAGAAGTATGGGCACTATGACAATAAATGTAGGAAGAAACAGAGTGACATGGGTAATAGACCTAGTGCTAATTTCACTAAAGAGAATCTCAGTCAAGAGAATTTGTTTTTAGCATGTAATTTGGCTGAAGAGAAAAATGAAGATATATGATTTCTAGATTATGGACGTAGTAACCATATGATTGGAAACATTTACATGCTTTCCATGATTGATGAAAATGTGAAGTCTCAAGTAACTTTGGGAACATATAGTAAAGTCTTTGTCATGAGAAAAGGAAAATTTCTTTGACAAAGAAAGGAGAAAGAAAAACCATATCATATGTCTACTATGTGCCTGGTATGAAGTGTAACCTTTTGAGCATTTGACATCTCATTCAGAAAGGCTACAATGTATTCTTTGACGATAATGTATGTACCATCATGGACATACCACCAAGCAAACAAAGGATTGCACAAGTGAATATGACAAGAAACAAAATGTTTCCTCTCAAGATGAGAGCAGATTTGAAGAAAGGAGCTGCAATGGCAGCAGTGACACAAGAGACTTACCAAAGAGAAGCAAAAGATGAAAGCTAATTATGCATTTGAGATTTGGAAATCTCAACTTTGGAGGTCTGAATTTGTTGCATAGAAAAGGAATGGTAAAGGGATTACCATTGATTGAGAAGCCAGACAACCTATGTGAATGTTGCATCTTGGGCAAACAACACAGAGAAAGTTTTCCATCAGGAAAGAGCATAAGAGAAAAAACACCCTTAGAAATAGTCCATTCAAATTTGTGTGTACCAATGCAAATACCATCATTAGCAGGAAGCCACTATATGCTGACTTTTATTGATGATTACATAATAAAAACATGGGTATATTTCTTGAAATTTAAAAGTGAAGTGTTCGAGAAGTTCTGCTACTTTAAAGCTCTTGTTGAGAATCAAAGTGGGCAGCATATAAAAGTATTAAGGACAAATAGAGGAGGAGAATATATCTCCAAAGATTATATTTTACAAAGTAAATGGAATTCATAAGAAATTTACAGCAAGGTATACACCACAGCAAAATGGAGTTGCTAAAAGGAAAAATAAAACCATCATGGATATGGTAAGAAGCATGTTGAAGGAATAACATTTGCCAAATAAGTATTGGGTTGAAGCTGTACATTGTGCAGCATATGTTTTGAATAGATGCCTAACAAAGAGTGTTATGAACAGAGTTCGAGAAGAAGCATGGAGTGGCATAAAAGAGTCTATCACCCACATGAGAGTATTTGGTTGTGTGGCTTATGCACACATTTCATATCAGCTAAGGAAGAAGTTGGATAGTAAGGGGGAGAAATGCATACTTTTTGGATATAGTGAAGAATAAAAGGCATACAGATAGTATAACCCATCCACCAAGAAGTTTATGATAAGAAGAGATGTGTAATTTATTGAGGAAGAAGCTTGGGATGGAAGCATTGAGAAAACAATGAATGTGAAAACCTGTTTGTCTCATGATGAAGATGAGGAAGAAATGGCTTAAAGAAATCTCTCATTAGCAGCATCACCTCCACCAACACAAGGACAACAAGGGACACCACAAACAGGTATGAGAACACCCTTGAGAAGTGATGAAAGTGCTTCTCCAAGCACATCACAAGGAGCATATTTGAGTGCTTCTACAAGCACAAGTTTAGCAAGTGAAAGAGTAACCAGATTTAGAAGTCTGAATGAAATTTATGAGCAAGAAAAAGATATGAACTCTTTATTTTCATTGTATTTTCTTGTAGAAGATCCTATTCATTTTGAAGAAGCAGTGAAAGATAAGAAATGGATAGATGCTATGGATAAAGAGATAAATGCAATAAAGAAAAATAAGACATTGGAATTAGTTGATCTCCCAAAAGGTAAGGAAGTAATTGGAGTAAAATGGGTTTATAAAACCAAAAGTAATGTTGAAGGTAAGATTGAAAGGCACAAGGCCAGACTTGTTGTCAAAGGCTACAAGCAGCAACAAGGAAGAGATTATGAATAAAATTTTGCACCAGTTGCAAGAATGGAAATAGTAAGATCAATGTTGTCCATAGCAGCACAACATAAGTGGAAATTTTACCAAATGGAAGTGAAATCAACATTCTTGAATGGAGTATTGATGAAAGAGGTTTATGTTGAAAAACCTCTTGGCTATGAAAAAGAAGCCCAAGAGCACAAGAAGGTATGAAAATTGAAGAAAGCTCTGTATGGGCTTAAACAAGCACCAAGAGCATGGTACAGTAGAATAGATGCCTATCTACTAGAAAATGGGTTTGAAAAATGTGAAGGAGAACCCACATTATACATCAAAGAAAAGGATGGTAAGATGCTAATTGTTTTTTTGTATGTTGATGATGTTATATTCATAAGTAATGATACTTACCTCATTGAGAATTTTAAAACATTCATGAAAGAAGAATTTGAGATGATTGATATGGGATTTTTAAGATACTTCTTAGGAATAGAAGTAGATAAAAATGAAAATAAATTTTTTATTTCTTAAGAAAAATATGTAAAAGAAATTTTTGAAAGATTTAACATGTAGGATTGAAAGGCTACAACTACTCCTACAATGATGAGATTGAAATCTAAGCAAAGAAGACAGCAACAAGGATTTTGATCCATGTTTGTATAAAAGCATAGTTGGTAGCCTTATGTATTTGACTGCAACTAGGCTAGATATTATGCATGTTGTGAGTTTAATTTCCAGATTTATGGAAAGGCTAAAGGAGGCACATTGGCAAGTAGCAAAAATAATTCTCAGGTATGTGAAAGGAACAAAGAGGTATGGTATTTTATACACCTCTTCATAAAATTTTGAATTGATTGGATATACTGACAGTGATTGGGTTGGAAGTATAGATGACAAGAAAAACACCTCTAGATATGTTTTTCATATGGGATCAGGAGGCATTTCATGGGCTTATAAGAAACAACCAATTGTGGCTTTATCAACAGTAGAGGCAGAGTATGTGGCAGCTACAACAGCAACATGGCAAGTAGTATGGATGAGAATAATGTTAAGAAGTTTGTGTCATGAATAGGTAAAAGGCACAACAGTTTATTGTGATAATACCTCAGCTATAGCTTTATCCAAGAATTCAATGTTTCATAAAAGGACCAAACACATTGATGCAAAGTATCACTACATCAGAGAATTAGTGAACAATTGAGAAATTGTTTTACAACATTATAGAAAAAAAGAGCAATTTGATGATATTTTAACAAAACCATTGGGGCAGAAAATTTTTAATTTTCTCAGAAAATGTCTAGGAATGTATGAAAGCAGCAGTTGTGTTTAAGGGGGAGTGTTGGAGATAACCTCAACTGCAACCTGAGTAGAAGGAGAACAAAACTTCAATTGTTGATGGGAAACCAAAGGAGAACAGAAGCAGAAATTTCTTGTTTTGTTTGACACTCCACCATGTATTCAATTATGGTTTAAATACCCTTGCAAAACCCAATTTTTTTTTAAAGTCCATAGCCCTTTCTCTACTATAAAAATCGTGGTTTGACCACGTTACCTACTCCATTTATTCCTCTGCACCCTCATGCCATTAGGCTCCACCAACCTCTTGTACTCCCGTGCATTTGATTTCAATTTGAAAACCCCACGTCAGTTCTGTGGAGCCCTCCAGGTCCACATCATGATTCCCGCAACCAATCACGCACCGATCACAAGGTTGGAGCCTACATCATCACCTCCAAGCCTGCACGATAACTCTGGCCCACACCATACCACATCAACCACTGTTGGCCAATCGAATTCGTATCGCACCATCTGGTGCATACATCACCACACCCTTGAAACTGTGCGATAAGGAATGACCCACTTCCGCAAGCTCATCCACCTCCAGCCAATAGCGGATTATCGCACAAATTTGGTGCACAGTCGGATGGCGGGCTAATCGATGCAATAAATCCTGTCACATGCTTTAATAAAACGTTTTGTATTATGTTTGAAATCCGCGAAATGTAATAAAGGTTGAAAATTTGTTCTAAATTATTTTCATGCGTCGTGATATAAGTTTCATTTAAGTTTTTAAACTTTAATATATATATATATATATATATATATATATATATATATATATATATATATATATATATATATATATAATAGAGAATAGTATGGGCAGTGTAGAGACTGACTGTGTAATATCATATATGCCGAGAGCTGAAAGGTTGTGTGCAGCTGTGTGAGTAGTAATGTATGCAAGGCAGCAGAAGACTGTATGCCGAGAGAAGAAAATTGTTTTTTGAAGCAGTGCGGAGAAGCACTTTTTTTGTAATCCAGAACAATAGTTTTGAAGGGAGAAAATCCTTTTTTTTTGTAACAATCCAGTATTGTTAATGAAATATATGTTTTGCTCCAGTTGTGTGCATTTTCTCTTATTTTTCTCTCTGTGTTACAAGAGGAATTTTGTTCCTCATGATTTTTTAAGGGATGCTCAGAAGTTCCAGCACCTAATATTAATATTATATCTGTAATATTGACATTATAAACCTTACAATAAATAATTTAAGCCATAGGATTAATATTATAAATGACATGATTAATATTATAAACTTTAACATTAAAAAACCTAATATTATATACCAAATATAAAAATCCCAACATTTCAGATATTGATACTAAATGCAATTTTATAAACAAAAAAAAAACTACAAAATCACAAATCCAAGGGATTAATATTATAAACCCATGGGGAAAAAATACAAGAGTTTAATATTACAAACCCAAGTGAAAATAAACACAAGGGAAAATATTAATCCCTAAGATTAATAATAATAAACCTAAAGGATTAATAAACCCAAAGGAAAATAAATCCTAAGAATTAGTATTATAAGCCCAAATGAAAATAAACCTAAAGAAAAAATATTAAATCTTAAGATTAATAAAAATAAACCTAAAGGATTAATATTATAAACCCAAGGGAAAATAAATTAAATGGAAAACACTAAACCCTAGGATTAAAATGTTACATTATTAATAAGAAAAATGTGATACATCATGATATTAAACTTTAATATTAAATTGAATATTATAAACCCTAACACCATCAAACCCAATATTATAAGACCTAAGATTAATATTATAAACCCTAAGATAAGTATTATAAACTCTAATAATAAACCCTAGAAATTAATGATATAAACCAAACTCTAAGATTAGTATTATAAGCTCTAATAATAAATCCAAGATATTAATGATTTAAACCTAAGTGGTTAATTTTAGAAACCCTTGGGAATAATAGGCCCAATGGATTAATATTATAAACCCTTATGATTAATAAACATAAAAGATTACTATTACTATTACTATTAATATTAATATTATAAATTCTTAAATTATAAAACCCAATATTATAAACTTCAGTATTAAAAACTGAACATTTGAACGCTTATACTAAATGTGTCATTAGAAACCCAAAGGATTATTAAACCTTTGTATTTATATTATAAACCAAAGGAATTATAAACCCTAGGATTAATATTATAAACCTAAGGGATCAAAAACCTTGAGATTAGTATTATAAACCTTATAGTTCTGGAAATTAAGATTAAAATACCAAAGGATTAATTTCATAAATACCATATTGTGATCTTGGTATTAATCACATAAATTTAAATATAATATAAATATAAATAATTGTAATTAATAATTAGAATTCATATAAATATCAATTAATAATGAATAATTATATGAATAATTATTAGTTATAAATTATAATAATTATAAATTATTAATCATTATAAACTATAAAATAATAATTATCAATAATTATTATTATTTTATAATAATTATCAATAATTATAATTAGGAATAATTATTAAGAATTAGGAAACCCTAGCAGATGCTCTGAGCACCTTGCTCCTCTGCGACCCCAGCCTCTGACTGCTGCAAGCTCTGCCATCGCAGACCTACCAGATATCTTCGAGTGCTCCTTCTATGGAGCAAGATGGAGGCCTGAAGGCTCCATCCTTTTGAGATCGAGTCGCGGGGACCTCTAATTCGCCAAGAATCTCCTTCTTCACACGCCTCACTAACATTTCCGCTTCCCCTCGCACCAACCTAGAGTTGCACCCCAAACCCCCTCTGCAAGAGCCTGGTCAGGCTACTCTAGACACTCAACAGAACAATACCACAACAACCACCATGGCGGCCTCCTTGGACTCTAAGCATGCGAATCAAAATCCCCTCCCCTCTATAGGGATAGAGGCAGAATCAACATCGACTACAAACGATGGAGCCAAAAAGTCAAATGTGTGCAACCCCAAGGCAGCAAAAATCCTCGAAATAATCATTCAGGATCCAGATGTCACAATCTACAGCGAATATATGCAAGAACATGAGATAATCTGCAAATTCATGGGCATTTGGCCCACACATAGAGCTCTCAAAGGATGAATCCATGCCAAATGGAATCCAAAAGGAGAAATCGAACTACAGCTAGGATCCAAAGGCTTCTTAATAGTAGTCTTTGCACTCTTGGAAGATAGAGATTGGATATTTGAAGGTGTCCCATACTTCTTTAACTCAGCAGGGCTATACATGAGATATTGGAAGGAAAAATTCACACCAGACAAAGAGGATTTCACAAGGGTTCTGGTCTAGATTAGGTTATACTCTCTTCACATGGATTACTGGGATCCCTTGGTCCTAAAGGCCATCGGGGATGAACTCGAAGAATATATAAAGATGTCTGAAGATACAAAAAATGGGCACTATATCTCCTATGCCTGCATCTCCGCCTACATCAACGTCTCTGGTGCCTTACCAGGGGCCATCAGACTGAATTTCAGGGACGACATATGGACCCAAACTATGGATTATGAGAATATCCCCTTTTTATGTATAAAATGCCATGAACATGGGCATCTCTTCAAAGATTTCCAGCAAAAAATGCCCCCTGCAAAGGATGATCAAGCAAGCAAAAAGGATGAGCACAGATTCACCAAAGCAGGAAGCAAACACAAGCAAGGCAAACGAACGAACATAAGGAAAGAGCCCCCAAAGTTCACCCAGCAAAACAAGTTTGATCTCCTATCCACGCTTCAAGAGGACAAAGGCCAACACAGCAAGGAAAAGGAAAATATTACAGAGCAGGAAATGCCAACGAACATCAATGAAATAGAAATAAACACTACAATATCTCTTACATAGGAAGGCAGTCTTCCTCAAGATGACATAGACATGGATACCATTCAGGACATACCCACGCCCGAGGAAAGAACGATTGAGAAAGTCCTGATGGGAATGGACCTGTTACACCATTTTTTGGTCATCTAACCTATTATCATTAGATGGAACCAAGTACACCATGTAAGCATCAAAGTGGGACTAAGTAAAATCGTCACTAGTATGAAACAGAACTCAGTAGCATAACCAAACCATATTGCTTGATTTTCCTCATAATAATTAATTAAACCATAATTTAATTATTATTCCCAGTCATGTTTAACTCAAAAACAGGAATGACCTAGATAAGTCCTTATTTATCTTATTATTTTCTAGGAATAATTATTTAAATCTTATTTAGATAATATTCCTTGTTAAATATAAAATTAACCATTCACAAATAATTAAATAAATCATTATTTATTTAATTATCTTTCAACTACTCTCTCCTTTTAATAATTAAATAAATCATTATTTATTTAATTATCTTTCAACCACTTCCTTAAATAATTAAATAAATCATTATTTATTTTAATATTCTTTCAAACTGCTTCCTTAAAATAGGGGGCTAAATCATTATTTTATTATTTTTTGACTATATTCAAGGGATTTCCACCCAAGCCATATCCTTTCTCCAACAAATATAATAAAATATCCCATAAAAGGTGGATCTAGATTTGGCTAACATTATTTTAATCATGCACCAAGATCTAGAATGACCCAATATTTTGTTATAAATAGGAGGGTTTTCCCCATCATTCTTCACCTTTTGTTGCCTACTAGATCACTCTGGATCTATACACTTGGTCTCATTTCTATCATTTGCTCCCCTTGAGCTCTACTAGTTCCATTCTTTGTGTGGGTCTTCTACACCAACAAGAGAGAGAAATCTTAGATCTGAAGTGATGAGGACTTCCAAGAACCCATCCCACCGAGGGGAATTGGATACTCCTTCTGGTTTTCCTCACAGGTGCCCCATTAATACAAAAAAAAATTCAAAAATTGTTCTTAATGGCTCTGCTGTATATGATAAACCTACTTTTTCTGCTTAATGTCTTTCCATGCATAGATCTGGTTTTTTGCAGCTCTTTTCTGTCTAACTAACCGCAGATCTGAAGATATTGGTAGCCACTTTTGTTGTTAGGGCTATTAGTTATGCATAGCTAAAGTGGTCCTTTTTCGCACACTTCGACAAAGGATTCATACTAACAGGACCTGCAAAAAATAACAAAATATTGGAATGCAAAAGGTATAGAAGAAGTGCCCGCAGAGCACATACAAATAATCGAGGAGGCATACCTTCTACAGAAAAGTCTTTAGAAGAAAAGAGATCATAAAAAAATGGGAGAATCGAGCAGGCAGAATCATGGCCAATCTTAAAACCAACCAACATATCACTAAAGGGTAGACTTGGAAAAGAGTCAGAAAAGCCAATAACCAGTACCTTCAAGAGCTCGGAATCCGCCTAGTCAATGAAGGAATGGTAAGAATGCTCTCTCTCTCCCCCAATTTGTTATCATGATTTGCACCTACTAGAATATAAGAGGACTAAATAGTCACAGAAAGAAAAGGATCTTGAAATCTAAAATTGCATCAAACAAGCCTGACATTGTACTTCTTCGAGAAACCAAAAGCAACTTAAATGACATGGATTCCATCCAATATTCCTGCTTCAGAAATCACTACAGCCATCTATCCATAGTGGCCTCATGCACTGCTGGAGGCCTTTCCACCTTCTGTAAGGAATCCAGATTCTGCTTATATGAATCTATGGCTTCCAAACATGCTCTCACCATGGTCGTCAAAGTCTCAGGCACTAAAGAAAATCTCTGCATCACTAATGTCTATGCCCCCCACTCAGCCTCGGAGCGGGTAGCCTGGCTCACATGCCTCAAGAAACACCTAAGTTCCCTCTACCACTCCCTCAATATTATAGTCATGGATTTCAACATGATTCTCAATCTTGGGGAAAAGCGAGGAGGTCTCCGAAGATTGGACACTGACTTGATGGCCTTTCAAGCCATGATTGATGATCTGGGTCTCATAGACACTCCCACAAAAAATGGCACCTACACTTGGAATAATAGAAGAGGAGGGGACAGACATATAGCCTCAGAGGCTGGATCTCTTTCTTCTCTCTGAGGATATCTTCCTTTCCTCCCTGGAAACGGAAGTTAGCATTGCACCCTAAGCCAACTTAGATCACTGGCCTATCATTCTAAACATCAAGATCTCTGAAATACCTAAAATCTATCCTTTCAAGTTTGAATCTTTCTGGATCACCCATCTAGAATTCCAGAATAAAATGAAGGAGTGGTGGTCCATTCCCCTCCCCCTGCAAGGCAACAAAATGTATAACTTCCAACAAATATTAAAGCTCATCAAACAGGAACTCAAAGCTTGGAACAAGAAAAAATTTGGAGACATAATAGCAGACAGAAAGATAATCGAGCTAAAAATTCAAGCTCTCCAACAGAACATCATCCACCATGGTATGGCAGATGAAAAAAAGCAGGAGGAAATTGAGCTTTAAAAAAACAGGGACGACCAAGCAGCTCAGGAAGAAACGCTATGGAGGAAAAAGTCCAGAATCAGTTGGCTCAAAGATGGTGAAAAGAACACAGATTTCTTTCACAAATCCATGATCGAGCACAGAAAATACAATAGAATCCTTAGCCTCAAAAATCAGTAGGGCCTTATTCTAAGCACTCATACTGAGATTGAAGCTGAGCTCAACCAATATTTTGGGACCATCCTTAAGGAGAAAAACCACGACAATGAGAAAGACATAAGGAAAATCACTAGGAATATCCCTACAATCCTAACCAGAGAGCATAACCAAATGATGCTAAAAAAGATAACTATGGCTGAAGTGGAAGTGGTTGTGCATTCCATGCCCAATGGCAAGGCCCCGGGTCCAAATGGCTTCACTATTGATTTCTACAAATCCTGCTAGACTCTGATTAAAGATGAAGTTTATGACCTAATCGAAGAATCTCGTCTTAAAAGATCCATCCTAAAATCCTTCAATTCCACCTTTCTCACCCTTATCCCCAAGTCTGATAAAGCAGACTCCCCGGGCCAGTTTCAACCTATAGCCCTCTGCAATGTTATCTACAAGACCATCTCTAAAGTCTTAGCCAACCACATCAAAATTCTCCTTCCGCTCCTCATCTCGCCCCAACAAACTGGCTATGTCGAAGGAAGGAAAATTATGGACAGCATCATCCTCTCTCAGGAAGTTATCCACTCCCTCAAGGATCAAAGAAAACCTGGCATGCTCATTCAATTGGATATGTCCAAAGTTTTCAACAAAATCAATTGGAATTACATAAGGAATATGTTGGCAACCTTTGGATTCAACAAAGACAACATAAATTGGATCATGGCTTTGGTCTTGGGGATGTTCTTCTCCATCCTCCTAAATGGATCCCCTTCTACCATCATCAACCCCTCTCGAGGTATCAGATAGGGTGACCCTCTTTCACCCTTCCTTTTTGTGATCACGGCAAAAGGCCTCGGACGCTCCATTTCTACTGCTACCTCAGCTGGCCGGATCACTGGCCTCAACCTCTACCCCCCTAGCCCTCTGAACACACACCAGCAATTCATGGATGATAAGCTCTTCATGGGCACTCCCTCTGCCAAAGAAGCCCTTGCCTCTCAAGCCATTCTAGATGATTTTTCTCTGGCCTCGGGTTCCTCTATTAACAAAACCAAGTCCAAACTCTTTTTCATTAATACTTCCAATGCCATTCAAATTAACTTCTCTTGCATTCTTGGCTTTCATCTTAGCAACTTCCCATCAAAATATCTCGGTGTTGCCCTAACCGATAAACCCTTAGCCAAAAGTAACTCGGAATCCCTAATCTCTAAGCTTCAAAAAAAAAATTCCAACTGGACCTTCCACTTCCTTAACTTCCCTGGCAGACTAGTCCTTGTTAGTTATGTCCTTCAAGCCATGCCCCAGTACCAATTCTCCGCCATTACGGCCCCCCAATCTATCTCTAACCAAATCAGAGCAATTCAAAGAGATTTCCTTTAGAAGGGCAAGGTAAATAAGGGAAAATGGGTGTTGGTTGCCTGGGATAAACTATGCAAGCCAAAAAATGTTGGTGTTCTCGGTCTCTGGGATCTGGATCTCCTTAGAAAGGCCTTGGGAGCGAAAACTTGGTGGTGTTGGATTACCAGTCCTACCACCTCCTGGGATATGCTTTGGAAAGCCAAATATGCCCCCACGCATCATCCTGACTCCCTGATCAGACTCTCAAGCAATCTCAAAGGCTCACTAATTTGGAACCAGGCTTGGGACAATAGATCTCACATTCAAGGCCATTGCTTCTAGGAAGTATGCAATGGGAAAAATGCTTTGTTCTGGGACGATGCTTGGGAACAATGCCCCAAACTCAACACTGACATATTCCTCCCCATCAAGATGCAGATGTAAAGGCTTAACCAAAAGTTTGTCAAATATTTTTGGAAAGCTGTAGACAACATGGATTGGAGGGTGTGGCTGGACCTCAATGAGATGGCTCAGATGAACCACCACTAGTCCACTGCAATTCTGGTAGAGGAGCTTAACAAGAGACAGATCCAAAGGGATGCATAGCTAGAAAAACTTAGGTTGGGTTCCAATGCAACTAGGCACTTCAATATTAAAGAGGCATACAATCTCCTTTTGGACCCTGATCCCACTCCTCTAGAAAAAAATGGAAAAGGCTCTGGAACAAAATCATTGGCCTAAAATCTCTCTTTTTCTCTAGCTATTCATGCACCAAAAAATTCTGACATGAGGTCATCTTAAAAAAAAAGGCTTCATAGGTCTGACTATCTGGACACTTTCCAACTCCAACCCTGAAATGACCAATCACATTCTCAACAAGTGTCATTTTGCCTCCAATATCTGGAATTGGCTTTCCCTAGTCTTCAAGGCCTCTGATCATAATCCATCTTCCATCCTCATTTCCATTGACGGTTGGTGCCCCTCCTTCTCTTCCTAGCCCCTCATCAATCTGGCTTGGAACCTTCTCCCTAGCATCATATGTTGGGCTCTCTGGAAAGAAAGGAATTCTCACATCTTCAAAAACCTGGCTAACAAGGAAGAATAACTTCTTCACCTCATCAAGAAAATCTTGCGCAAATCTATTTCCATAGCCAAGCTCCTGGACCCCTCCTCCCCCCCCGACCAGGGAGGACAACCGTATTATTTCCCTTTTCAACCTCTCTCCCCTCTTCCATCTCCCTCATCCCGCTTCCACACTAGAGACTATTTGGCTTCCTCCTGATCCCAACTTTATCAAACTCAATTACGATGGTGCTACCAAGGATATTCCTAGAATTGAGGGTTATGGAGGAGTCTTTCACAACCACAAAGGTACAATTCTATGGATCTACTATGGGAACATTTGTTACACCACCAAAAATGCAGTTGAACTCCAGGTGCTGGCTCACGCGCTTAAGATTTCTAGACATCATAATTTCTGGCCCCTCCCGGTAGAAGGAGACTCCATCGTCGCTACCCAAGATTGTTAGAAAATTCAATAGGGGCACAGCGTTTGACAAGTCTCCAATTGCTGGCACATTAACAAAATCCTTCAAAATATCAAGCTCAACAGTGATAATTCCAGAGGAATTTTCATCTCGGCAGTCCGGAGAAAGGCCAATAAGCTGGCAGACTTCCTCGCAAACACCAGCGTCAGAGATTCCAACAGACTCACCTCAAATGACCGGGATTCCATAATGGAGCCAAATGTCAAAACTAAATGTCTCCATATTATTGTTCTAGATTTGCAGCAGGTCGATTCGACCTCCTCCTCGTTCCCCCCCCCCAAATCAATTCTGTCATCATGATCACCCTAGTAGCCTTCCTTCTCATGATTGATCACTCTGGTGGCTCTCCGTCGATCCATT
Source organism: Pinus albicaulis (assembly GCA_034641835.2). Taxonomy (NCBI): domain Eukaryota; kingdom Viridiplantae; phylum Streptophyta; class Pinopsida; order Pinales; family Pinaceae; genus Pinus; species Pinus albicaulis. Next base: position 1,572,423,729 of record CM076581.1, read on the forward strand.
CCCTATAGTACGATCCCACTCCAAACATTAATTCCTTGCATGATTTGACCAGCCCATCCAACATGCCTACCAGAGGCTTCCCCAGGCTTTCACACCTCTAGGCCACTTATTTCAACTCCCTCCTCCTTGCTCACACCTCACTCCTGACTATTCATGTTGAGAACCCTACAGCTACTCGACCTCCCCCAAAGTTGTCTCATAGCACTGCCCCCCTCATCTCTCCGTCTCGACCTCCATTCTTCATCATCGCCCCACCTAAATGGCCCCGTGCCGTTCTCACCCACCTCCCCCTACTCTTCGTGGTGGCCATGCCTTCTGGGCTAACCCTTCTCGCCCTCCTGTTACTCTAGTTGAGACCATTTCCATAAATTTAGCCCACGCCTATGTGGAAAACACAGAATATGACATGCAGAGGCGCATTGCCAACATGGATTCTGCAGCTCACATCCATCACAGAGCAATGCCTTCGGAGGTGGTCGACGCTTCTCTCAGATGGATCCCGGATCCTGGGATAACCAGGCCTCGGGAGAACTTGTACAACAGAACTATTGACCTACATTGGCATACCAATACACTCTTGTCCATTACCCTTCAGGAGCAGAGGAATAACAGCAAGGAGCTTGAATAGAAAATAAATTCCCTAACTGAGAAGTTTGTTGTGTACGTGAAGGAAGTGCACCACATGCCCTTCATCGACTGCAACTCACCTCACTATGCTATTCTGAAAAGGAGCTCTGCAGCGTGCAATAATCAGAGCCCCAAGATTGAAGAGGAGTCCCATCGCCCCTCCAAGCCTAACTACCAGGAAGTAGGTCCCTCCACACTTCGCCGCTGGATTTTTTTCTCAGAGGAAGGGTCTTCAGACAGACCCATCAGTGTCGACGACTACCTAAATAATGACGCGGATGTGTAGAACTCCCCGGGCCACTAGTTCTTTTGCTTTCGATTTGATTTCTCTTGTCTCTATGTTTTTCTTCCTGTGTTTGAGGCCCAATGGCATTTTTTCCAGAGCATCAATGTACCTCTATTTTTATGTTATTCTCCTGGTTTTGTCTACATCTTTCTCCCCTCTAAGCCTCTCCCTATATTTTCCTTCCTAGAGGGCAAGATATATTTGCGATGACGGTTTTTCCTTAACCTTTTCTAGTATTTTCTATTATTCACCTCTTGAGGCTGCGATGTAATCTATGTTTCTTTTATTAATGTGAATAGACCCACTTAATTTACAAAAATAATAATAATTATTAATAATTAATAATAATAATTATTATTATTATTCTTAAAAGGGATAGATATTATAAACCAAATTAATTGATACTATAAACTGAAAGGATAAATATTATAAATTCAAGGGATTATTCATATTAAAACCAAACATATTAAATGATTTGTACTTATGCATGAACATAATAAAATATAGAAATACACATAAATGTAGAGATGCAGCAGAAATAAGACTTCATTTCATTAATATCTCATAACTGAAATATGCTTACAGACAGAATGGAAATAAACTAGCTAGGGTGATGCTAGCTTATCTCTAAGAAGATATGTGGCAGCTACTTACCTCTGAAATGTGTTACAATAAGGCTCAAAGGCCTATTTATTATTGATAAATAATGGAAAATCCTAAAAATCCAAAAACTTAACCCTAGGAGATGAAACACCAGACTATGGGCCCTGTCGAGGTAAATTGGTATATCAATTTGTTGATTTTCAACAAGAAAATTTATGGCACCCATGATCCTAGTGAAAAATAAGCACCTACACTAGGGTGGGGCCCACAGGCTATTTTTAGGTGCATGTCTATTTTTATTATCCCTTAATTTAGATGGAAACTTAACTATAATATATTCTCAATGTGGACTTGAAAATAGTTAACTAAAGTGGAAAATCAGTTAGCTAAGTGAATTTTGAGTAAAGAGGTTGGTTGGTGGGACATGAAAAGTGACTCTAGTTGTAACTAAGTGATTCTAGTTGTAACAGAGTTGGAAGTGCAGTGGTGCATGAGTTGGTGCAAGTTGTAAATAGTTTAACTCAATCAAGTGAGTTAAAATCAGTTGTGATAGTTGTAACTGAAGCTACTCTAGTGAGAGATCAAGTGAATTAAATATTAATTAATTCATAATCAGTGATCTCACATGCAACTGAAGATTTAATAATATTAGTTTCATGCATGTCAGATCAGTGGAGACCCAGTTGAGTTCTAGGTGAAAGGGAAGATAACTATTAGTTGTGACATTATCTGCTTGCACATATGCAAGCACACACACATTGGATGTGCCCATGATACTTGTGCAGTCAAGGAAGGCAAGATTTCATCAATTCAGGGATTGCATTTAGGAGGGATTGCATAGTGAAGGGAGGTTGTCTAGAGACAGTAAATTGGCTAAGGGATTTGCCAATTTTTGTATGACAGTGTGAGACAATTATTTGATGTATTGAGGGCTATTGTGAGAAGATTCTTGTATGTAATTGTTTCATGATCCATGATATAATATAAAATAGAAGGTAGTGGGGTTTTTAGCTATAATATTTCCCCAGGAAATTAGTTGTGTTGTGTGTGATTGATCTTTCTTCATGCTTATGTAATTGAAGATTGTGTTTTTAATTCTGCAAAGATTTGTAGAAGTGATTCAGTATTTAACTTTAGCATATTTTTAGATTGGGTGAATCTGAGATATACATTCATATTGTATAATTTCTACATGGTATCAGAGCATGGGAAATTGCAGAAGTGAAGTAGGAGCTGAGCTTGTGACTAGATAGAATTTGAATTTGCAGAAAGACATTCCTGGTTCTACAGTTGATTCAAGATCGAAATGGATTTCAATGGCTTGAGGTTAGAGTATGCACTCGAGGGCAGCTTGAACTACATTGTTTGGAAGGACAGGATGGAGGTGGTACTCGAAGAGAATGGCTTGAAGGAATTCATTGAAAAAGATGTTCCTAAGCCAGATGTTGCAGATGCTGCCAATCTTGATGCATGGCAAAAGAAAGTGGCAAAGGTGAGGAGGATTATGTTGGAGGGAGTACGAGACCACATTTTCTCAAGCCTCCATGGGAAAGCCACACCATATGCTATGTGGAAGGCTTTTACTGATCTATTCTAAAGCAACAACGACCATAGGAAATTCGCGCTCAAATATAAACTCAGGAAGATCAAGATGGAAAAGGGTGACACTATTCCAAGGTATCTCACAAAGTTTTTCCAATGTCTGGATGAACTGGGGAGTGTGGGAATAATAGTCACTGATGATTATTTGGTGAGTTTGGATCTCATTGGACTTCCTAAGATTTGGTACAGTTATGAAGACTCTGTCAACAGATGGGAAAAATTGCCAGATTGGGAACGACTGTGGTCGGATCTGGTGCAAGAGGAGTTCAGGTGGAACAATAGAGATGGCTCTTTATAAAAGCATGATGATGAAAAGGATTGTGATTTGGATGTGAAGGTGAAGAAGGGGAAGGGGAAGAAATTCCATTCTAAATCCGAGTCTAAAGGCAAGAAGAAGGACATGTCCAAGGTGAAGTGTTTTCACTATCATGAACATGGGAATTTTGCTACTAACTTTCCACAAAAGAAGAAGAACAAGAAGGTTGTTGGATCTCCAGCTAGTGAGGCCCTTGCCTCGCAATTTGAGCTTGACTTCTCCTTGATCAAATGCATGGTGTAAAGTGCATTGGGATCGGTGTGGTATTTGGATAGCGGCGCTTCCTTTCACATGACATGAGATAAGGAACTTTTCAGTGACTTGGAGGAGAAATATCTCCATATGCATATTGAGATGGGTGATGACGGATGGTAAAATGCTACCGAGATTGGTACCATTACCTTTCAGAGGGTTTCAGGCAAACCATTTCAATTAAAAGATGTAATGCATGTTCCAGGTCTGAAGAAAAATTTGGTTTCAGTCACAATGTTGGAGGACATAGGCTATGACATTGTTTTTAGTGATGGAAAAGCTTTCCTGCGACATAAAACAACAGGCCAAGCGAAGAGGATAGGGATTCGAGTTAAGAATCTCTACAAGTTGGAGGTAGATGGCTGTGCTACCATGATGGGCAAGGCAGAAAAAGTGGTGAGTTGAGATGAGGGCAAGTTATGGCACAGGTGATTGGGCCATCTTCATCATGGAGCCTTGAAAGTCATGCAGCATATATCTACTGGACTTCTAATGGGAACACTTTCTCAGTTAGATTAGTGCAAGGGTTGCACCATGGGGAAGTATGTAAATTCCACCTTTAATGAGAAGGAAAATCGTGCTTCGAGGATCCTTGAGAGAGTTCACACAGACGTGTGTGGACCATTCTCGATTGTTTCAACAGAAAAACATAAGTACTATGTAATATTTGTTGATGAATTTTATCATCAATGCTAGATCTTCTTCGTGCAGAAGAAATATCAAACATTCTCTAAGTTATGTGAGTTTAAGGCATTGTTGGAGAAAGAGTTGGTGAAGCAAGTGAAGGTTCTTAGGAGCAATAATGGCGGAGAATACATCTCTAACGATTTCAAGAACTTCAGCAGCAAAAAAGGAATTCGAAGAGAACTCATAACGCTTCATAACCCATAGCATAATGGGGTCATGGAGAGGAAGAAAAGAACGATCGTGGGTACATCACAAGCGATGTTGCATGATCAGGGCCTACCAATGCATTTTTGGGTAGAAGCATGCAACACTGCGATTTATGTGAAAAATATTTCTCCTCATAGAGTACTTGGCATGAGTACACCTGAAGAAGCTTTCACTGGTAAGAAACCGGATGTTTCACACTTTAAGATTTTTGTCTCATATGTTTATGTGCATGTGACCTAGGACACTAGGAAGAAGCTGAAACTGACTGCTAAAGTTGGGATTTTTGTGGGGTACACATAAACACCCCATAATTTTCATGTGTATTTTCCAAACAAGAGAATGATTGTTGTGCGACGGGATATAAAATGTGATGAAGGGAAAGCCATGTGGTTTTCTCTTGAGAGGGATCTGGACTTACATGCGGAGGAGGAATTTTTGGTTCCAAAAGATGAGTCTCAAGATGTGGATCAATGACATGAGGAGGCTCATGGAGTGCAGGAAGCCACTCATGCAGAGCCATCCATCAGAAATGGCAGAAAGCACACCACGGAAGCTGATAGGCTGAGACTTGATCCTGCACAAAATGTAGGAGCCCCTACTTCATAGCACAGACAGAGACAGTCTCCTGACCGATTTACTAGATACATGGCTATTATGAGAAAATGTATTGTGACTAAACCATCTTCCTTTCAGGATGCAGTGCAACAACCTAGTTGGGTTGATGCAATGGTGGAGGAGTATGACTCCATTGTCAAAAACAGTGCATGGGAAATTGTCCCAAGACCGGTTGAAAAATCAGTGGTAGGTTCAATATGGGTCTACAAGGTAAAGCAAGCCGCTAATGGGAGTGTGGAGAAATACAAGGCTATATTTGTGGTCCATTGCTTCTCACAGACCGAGGGGATAGATTATGGTGAAAATTTTCCGCCTGTTGCAAGGTACTCTTCCATAAGGACCATCCTTGCACTCTCAGCACATATGGGCTAGTGCATTCATCAGATGGATGTGAAAAATGTGTTTCTCAATAAGATCATTGAGGAATAGATGTACATATAGTAGCCTGAAGGTTTCGAGATCTTCAACAGTGAGTCGCATGTGTGCAGGCTCAAAGAGCACTATATGGGCTGAAGCAAGCACCATGTGCTTGGTACACTTGGATAGATAACTATTTCAACAGACTGGGCTTCACCAAAAGTGAAGAAGATGTAAACCTGTACTAGATTATGGTTGAGGGTAAGCTATTGATCATTTTAATTTATGTTGAAGATTTAATTTTGACTGGTGATGAGAATATGATAGACTCATGCAAGGAGGATCTTTCAAGGGAGTTCGAAATGAAAGATATGGGCCTCTTTCATTATTTCCTTGGATTGGAAATATGGCAGAAGGATGGTGAAATTTTTGTGTCTCAAGGCAAGTATGCAAAGGAGATACTGAGTAAGTTTAACATGGAGAGCTACAAACCCATGGATACTCCTCTTCCAGGAAACTAGAGGAAAGAGGATGCTACTTCTGGAGAGGTAGTAGATGCTATTGTCTATCGACAGTTAGTGGGTTTGCTAATGTATATAGTGAACACGAGACCGAAAATTTTCTATACGGTTAACCAGCTGAGTCAAGCTATGGTTAATCCTACCAAGCTCTTTTGGAAGGTGGGGAAGCATGTCCTGAGATACCTGAGGGGCACATCAGAGTATGGTTTATGGTATAGATAGACAGATGGAGTGAAGTTGCATGGCTTAACGGATGCAGATTGGGTTGGCATTGCATCGGAAAGAAAGAGCACATTAGGGGGGATATTTAGCATTGGATATACAGTTATTTCTTGGTACAACAGGAAGAAAATATATGTGGCACTCAATTCAGTGGAAGCAGAATACATGGCAACAAGTCAAGTTTCATGTGAGGCTATCTGGATGAGAAAGATCTTGGTTGGTTTGTTTGGTTCTCAGATGGATCCGACAGTGATTCATTGTGATAATCAGAGTTGCATTAAACTCTCAATTAATAATGTGTTTAATGATAGGTCCAAGAATCTCGATATATGGTACCATTATCTTAGATATTATGTGCAGAGGAGAATTATGTTGCTTCAGTACATTCCCAGAAGATTAGGATGTAGATATTCTGACGAAGGCGCTCACTAGGAGAAAATTCGAATACCATAGAGATAGTTGGGGTGAAGAATAATCCATTTCTTGTTGAGATGCAGTGTTGAGATTCAACAAGAAATTTTTTGGCACCAATGATCCTAATAAAAATTAAGCAAATAAACTAGGGTGGGGCCCACGGGCTATTTTTAGGTGCATGTCTATTTTTATTATCCCTTAATTTAGATGGACATTAAACTATAGTATATTCACAATGTGAACTTTAAAATAGTTAACTGAAGTGGAAAATCAGTTAGCTAAGTGAATTTCGAGTTAAGAGGTTGGTTGGTGGGACATGCAAAGTGACTCTAGTTGTAACTGAGTGATTCTAGTTGTAACAGAGTTGGAAGTGCAGTGGTGCATGAGTTGGTGCAAGTTGTAAATAGTTTAACTCAGTTAAGTGAGTTAAAATCAGTTGGTGCTAGTTGTAACTAAAGCTACACTAGTGATAGATCAAGTGAATTAAATATTTATTAATTCACAATAAGTGATCTCACATGCAAATGAAGATTTACTAATATTAGTTGCATGCATGTCAGATCCAGTGGAGACCCAATTGAGTTCTAGGTGAAAGGGAAGATAACTATCAGTTGTGACATTATCTGCTTGCACAAATGCAAGCACACACACATTGGATGTGCCCATGATACTTGTGTAGTCAAGGCATGCAGGATATCATTGCATTCAACAGGGATTACGCAGTGAAGGCAGGCTGTCTGGAGACAATAAATTGGCTAACGGATTTGCCAATTTTTGTATGAAAATGTGAGACAATTAGTTGATGTACTGAGGACTCTTGTTAGAAGAGTTTTGTATGTCATTGTTTCATGATCCATTATATAGTATACAATAGAAGATAGTGGGGTTTTTAGCTGTAAGCTTTCCCAGGGAAATTATCTGTGTTGTGTATGATTGATATTTCTTCATGCTTATGTAATTGGAAATTGTGTTTTTAATTCCACAAATATTTGTAGAAGCAATTAAGTATTTAACTTTATCATATTTTTAGATCGGGTGAATCCAAGATGTACATGCATATTGTATAATTTCTACACTATTTGTTGGGGCCGTAACTTTGGCATATTATCTCCATTTGACGCACATGATACATTATTAGAAAGATATGTTCAAGGAATAAAACTGCTAACAACAAATATTGAGTCTAGAAGACTCAAAATTTCTAGACCTTTCATGCCCAAAAAATGTCGTTTAGGGCCTCAAAACGGCTCTAGAACTTCAGGACCCGAAAAACTGCCAAAAATAGTAAATTGTGGTACACTTAACGAAACTGAAAGAGACAATGGTGGGGTTCCAAGTGGAATAGGTCGGTGGCCACCAATATACACCTCGTTCATTCCTCCCCCCTTAGGAAGAAATGGTCCCCATTCCGTTGGTTTCCTCCATGAGATGAGGAAACTTCTGTTGAACTTGGTCCCTAGTGAGCCACTTGCCCTAGTGAAGGAGTTGGCCTACTTTGACAACTTGATATATCTAGATCCTCTACTAGTGGGTGTTCTTGATCTGTGTTTCCACAATATGATCATTTGTAGCTTGTCCCATGTAGTCTAGGTTTAACTCTATTTGTGTGAGTTATTATGCCATGGTGTATGTATCTAGTAGAGGTGGAAAGTAGGGCCAAAGGCAGTCCACATTGAACACTGGGTGCAGACCAAGGAATGGTGGAATATTGATCTTGAAGGAATTGTCTCCTATAGCCTTGGTGATGGTGTATGGCCCATATCGGAGTTGGCGAAGCTTGCGGTGGGGTCCAGCGAGGTTCTCCTTCTGCAAATGTATCCACACTTTGTCTCCCACCTGGAAGTTGTGTGGCATTCGATGTTGATCATGCCACTACTTGTACTTAGCATTGGCTCTACAAATATGTCATGAACCTGTTGGCGTATGTGCTGAATGTGCACAATGAAGTTGTTCGCCTTGGCAGCTTTAGACTGGACATGAGCCGAATTGACCTGAGTAGCTACAAATGGCATGGCTACGTCAATGGGACATAGTGGCTGGAATCCCAAGCCCACCTAAAAGCGGTCGTGGTCAGTCAAGATGTGGAGGGCCCGGTTATAGCTATATTTACATAGGGGAGGCTCTCATCCCATGTGTGTGGATTCTTTGAGTTGTACATGCGCATAATGTGTATGATCATCCTATTGACGACCTCTATCTGGCCATCACTTTGGGGATGTAAAGATGTGGAATTGGTAAGATTGGTGTCTAGCATTGACCAGAGGCTTAACTAAAATGTACTGAAGAACCTATTATCCCTATATGAGATGATAAACTATGGGATCCCAAAGTGTACCCACACTCGTTCAAATAAGATTTCAGCAGTGGCTTCTGCTACAGTGATATTCTTCTTGAAGGCCTTCATAATGGCCATCTTTGAGAATTTATCGACGACCACAAAAACACATTCATTTCGATGCTTAGTAGAAGGAAGGCCTGACATGTAATCCATGGAGATGGATTCCCAAGGATGACTAGGAGTAGGCAGTAGAGTATAGAGGCCTTAATTCTTGATGGTTGGTTTGGTAATGATGTAGGGAGTGTAGGATTTGATGTACTTCCCAACATCCTATAAAAGGTTTGGCCAATAGAAATATTTCTGTAGTACTTCCACTATTTTCTTGACCCTGAAATGCCCAGTGACCCAACATTATTTCGCTTCCCAAATCATCTTGGCATGCTTGCTTGAAGGAACAAAAAGGTGTTGGGAATCACGATTGTGGTTAGACCAAAACCTGCAGGTGTTAGTCAACGATCGCATCGCCAGAGATAAGGATCCACGAGAGGCGGTTATTCCATGTCACGAAACACATGGGGAGTGTTGGTTTATCCAATGTCCAACAATCTCCCCCCCAACGCGAGCCGGGTGTGTATCGAACTTGTGACCTACGCTTTGATACCACTTGTTGGGAATCACAATTGTCGTGAGACCAAAACCTGCAGGTGTTAGTCAACGATCGCATCGCTAGATATAAGGATCCACGAGAGGCGGTTAGTCCATGTCATGAAACACACGGGGAGTGTTGGTTTATCCAATGTCCAACAAAAGGTGTCCTAGGTGACATAGCGGTGCATCCTGGAGGTGAAAATTTGAAACTCGGTTACCCTCAAAGAGCATCTTGTATTTATGGCCGAATTCTGGATCACTCTCATAGAGAAGTGGCCAATTAGAAGTCTTGTGCCCACAAGAGTTGATCACGGTGGTTAGCACCACGATCGGTGGTCGGCTGAGGTAGTCTGCAAAATTATTGGTGTTGCCCTTCTTGTACTTGATGTTCAAATGAAATTGTTGCAGATATGTGGAACACTTCTAATCACGACCGTTCTACAACTTCCCTTGTGTCTGTATGAACTGCAGGGGTCCGTGGTCTGTGTGGATGATCGTTTCCTTCCCTAAAATGTAATGATTCCATTATCGAAAAGCCTGCATAATGGAATATATCTCTTTGTCATAAGTGGGATACTTCCGGACTGTCTCGGAAAATGTCTCACTGTGAGATTCCACTTTATGCCCCTGTTGAGTAAGAAATTTCCCAATAACATAGTGAGGGGAATCTGTCTCGATCTCAAATGGTTGTTGCAAGTCTGGTAATGTGAGCACTAGGGCATATAAGAGGTGATGTTTCAAATTTTCGAATGCCTTCTGTTGAGATTCAGACAAAAAGAATTTTTCTTTCACTCCTCCCTTGGTGACTTGACTCAAGGGCCAAGTGATATGATAAAATCCCAACATGAACCTGTGGTAGAAATTAACAAGACCCAAAAAGTTGCGAAGCTCTATTAGAGTGGTTGGGGCTGGCCAATCCCGAATGACTTGGATCTTGGATGGATCCACATGCACCCCTCATTCATCAATAATGTACCCCATACATTGAACATGGTTCATGCCAAAATTTCACTTCTCCTAGTTGGCACAAAACTTGTGTTGCCACAGTATTTGGAGAACTTGTCGAATATGGTGGAGGTGTTCTTCCCAAGTCTGGCTAAAGATCAGGATGTCATCCAGGTATACTACTACAAATGAGTTGGTGAATGGATGCAATATGTCATCCATGAGCCTCATGAAGGTTTCAGGAGCATTCGTCAACCCGAAAGGCATTACCAACCATTTGAACAAGACCTCCTTTTCTTTGAAGGTATTCTTCCACACATCAAAGGGTTTGATTGGTACCTGGTGATACTCGAAATTCAAGTCAATCTTGCTCAAATATTTTTCTCACTTGAGTTGGTCCAAAAGATCATCAATCCATGGAATCGAGTACCTATTCCAGACAGTGATCTTGTTCAATGCCTGATAGTCAATATAGAGTCTTCAAGTCCCATCCTTCTTCTACACCAACACAACCGGGCTCCCACAGGGTGATGAACTCAGATGAATGTGGCATTTCTATAGTAGCTCCTGAATCTACCTCTTGATTTCATCGTTCTCCAAAACTGAGCTCCGATAGATTGGTCCATTGGGTAGCGATGCACCTGGGGTCAGATCTATGGGGTGCTTGACCTAACAATGCAGAGGCACCCCTGCTGGTGAGATGAATATGTCCCCATACTCCTCCACGACCTTGTCCATTTTCTTTTTTCGTGCGAAGGATGTGAAAATTATACTGCAATATATTGGTTTATGTCCTCCTACTTGATTAATTTATACAAGCTATTTTTAGAAACTAGATTCAGAAAAGACCGAAAATAAACACAACTACAGCCTACACATGCATATCATTTACTGAATAATTCACTCATACAATAAAGTGACACATGGATTTTTGGACATAAGTCCCCGAAAAAACCAAAAGTGGGAAAATCGGTTCAGCAGATATGAGGGTTTTATTATTAAGTAGTTCTGAGTACAACAAATCTAGGTTCCAACCTTAGAACCCGACAGAGAATAAAAGATATAAAATATGCAACTAACCTGAAGCTTTAGTGCCAAATATATAACTGATGTACACCCTCAAATAGGATTTACAGGACTCAGCCTGGATCTGACACTAGAAACCCTCAATGCTGCCCCTGAATCCTCAGCGTCAGCCCTGCTAGCCTCAAATTCCACTGCGCTGCACCAGAAGGGATCGCGTCGGCCCTGGAAGGGTATCACAGTCTCATGTTGGCCCTAAAATACCCTCTGTGTGATTTCTAAAGCCTCCTAGTGCCTCTGCACTGTCTTGCGTAGCGGCTACGCAACACCTGCGTAGCTGCTTCTCTGCGTTGTCCTTGAGATGCTCCTCTTGCCTCTTGTTGTCTCTTGGATCTTGGAATCAGATCATTCCCTCAGCCAATACTACCCCTCACTATAGAAAATTCCACTGGAAATTCTTAGCAAAACCTGCCCTAGAATTCCAGATCTATTCCTCAGTTCTACAAAAATTGTGTGTCTTCAATTGACCCTCAAGCCTTTCTCTTATACTTTTTCGTTAAACCCTTCAATGGCCGAGATTAAATCCTCCATCAACAGCTGAGATTAAAATACTTCTTGATCCATGTGACTTAAGACAATGTCGGCACATGTGTTAATTAATTCACTTTAATTGTTTTATTTTTCTAAGTTAGACTTAGGAAATCCATTAAAAATAATTAATTATTTGAATAACTTCAACACAACTTGAAATTTCTCAAATTAATTTCTTGGTCATGTAGATCAAGTGTAATCTAGTCCCTCCACAAAATTTGGGACTTAGAGCACAACTGATGATACCCCAAATACACAAAATCTCAACACTCCCTCTTAGCATCAAGAGTGTGCTCTAGTAAGACATCACACCATGCATTACAAGATCTTGAGTATTGGATCTGTGTTGTTAATGTCTAGCCTACTGCCCTCCATCTTCTGAACTACTGCTCTCTGTATTGTTTCCCATGCCACTTCCAATGACACTGCCACATATGTACTACATGTCCCTCTCAAAATTGTTTCATCATGCTACCGATAGCACTACCACTGCTAACTACTGCACTGCAACTCAGTTGCTGAGAAGTAAGCAATTGAAAGAATTTTCCCAACTATTTGACAAACAAGTCAAGTTGCCCTCCATCACTGAAGCTCCTTGGATGCTGAATCACGATGTCCCTGTAGAGACATTGTCATGTTGCAACACTACACTGAGTGAGCCCAGCTTCTCTGCACTACTAAAGTCCCATTAGCCTCTCTGCGTTGCTGCCTTCACGCTGTTATTGCCCCTGCATCATGCTGCTCCCTCTTCAGCTCTACAAATCCCTATTTTTCTTTAATGTGGCAAACCAAAACCATCTCCCGACTCATCCTACTATCGTCTTAAGGCTCTCGTATCTCGTATGTGATCCAAGAGTAGGGCTCACTCAAGGATCCAGCCATTCTGTCTATGGATACTCTATATATCCATGTCACCCCACCTCTTCTCTCAAGGTGCATGAGAACTCATGGCTGCATCATCATTAGAGCCATCTTCATTTGTTGTTGTTGCCTTGGAATCAGAAGTTCCTTTGTCCTTCTTCTTAGGACAACTGTTGACGAAATGACCAAGATCACCACATTTAAAGCACCAGACCTTGGAGAGGTCCTTCTTATTCTTCCCTTGCTTCTTTTCCCTTGATGCAAGGGCTGCATCCTCCTCCTCTTCTTTCTTCACTTTGGTTGATCCTCTTCCTCCACTAAAAGGTTGTTTCTTGGTAATCCTCCTGATCTCCTCTTGGTAGAGAATAGCCCACATATTTTCCCATGATGGTAACGCTTCCCTTCCCAAAATTATTTGGAAAAATGTTTCCCATTCTTCAGAGATAGCGTGTAGGTCCACCCTTACTAGGAGACCTTCATTTGGAGTAGCACCCATGCCAATCAAATGGTCATGGATAACTTGAAGTCTGAAGAGAAATGGATCTATATCTTCACCCTTCACCATTTGGAACATCCTCATCTGATTCTCAAGAATAATTCTTCTTTGCACAGAGCCTCCTTGGTACATCACCTCCAAAGCCGTCCACATAGAATTTTTTGTATACTTACTAGCAATCTGATGAATCATGTGATCCTTGAATCCGTCTATGATCAACCACTTTTTCCGTGCTAGATTTTCTTCATACTTCTTGACTGGATCTGCATCAGTTGGTACAACAAGCGTCTGCTTTGCATGATCTTTGAGACCATACTCATCTATAAATGAGAGGATTATAGCCTTCTAGATGACATAGTTGGACATGACATCCAACCTGTCTTGATCCCTTAATCTATATCGAGCCATATTTTCTCAAATCTGAAGCAAAAAATACTTCTCCCTCTTGATCTAGGTTTCTTGCTGACTAGAAACCCTCTAGTAACTTCTTCTTTCTGCAAACTGACTTCCCTCTTGGAAATATTTCACCAAAACTCAAACAGAAAGTATTCTCTGATCCTCCTGATCGAATCTTAGATTTGTATGGCTCAAATATTTTGAATTACTATATTCCTCCCACCTTTTTTTCCTTGGCAAGGCATAATTCTGCAAATATAGAATCTCTACCCCACTAGCACTGCTTCCGGATCTTGGCAATATTCTTCCACAATAGGATAAGTGACTGGACAACGTCTTCCTAGATGGCCCAACGTAGTCCTAGTGCTTCTTAGAAGTGGACTACATAACCCCAGAATGGGTGACAAAGTCCTTACGCTTCCCTGGGAAGGGTCTGTGTAAGCCTAGGGGCCTTCTACAGCTTCAACATTGTCTCCCTCTGGATCTGCATCCTCCTACTGTCAATATTCCCTTTCCGGATCTGCTACTTCTTCTATCACCCTACAGAAAGAATATTTATTTAGCCAATTTTTTGGTGATTCAACTTGATCTGCTATTGCTCTAATACCATGTGAAAATTCTACTACAGTATATTGGTTTACTTCCTCCTACTTGAATTAATTTATACAAGTTATTTTCAAAACTATATTCAGAAAATATCGAAAATAAACACAACTAAAACATACACATGTAGATCATTTACTGAATAATTCACTCATAGAACAAAGTGACACATGGATTTTTGGACATAAGTCCTTGGAAAAACCCAAAGTGGGAAAACTGGTTCAACATATATGAGGGTTTTATTATTAAGTAGTTATGAGTACAACAAATTCGCGTTCCAACCTTGGAAAAGCCAACAGAGAATAAAAGATATAAAATATGTAGCTAACCTAAATCTCTAGTGCCAAATATCTGACTGATCCACACCCTCAAATGGGATTTACAAGACTCAGCCCGGATCTGACCCTCGAAACCCTCAGCGCTCCCCCTGAGGCCTCAACTTCAGCCCTGCTAGCCTCAAATGCCACTGCGCTGCACTAGAAGGGACTGTGTTACCCCTGGAAGGGTCTCACAGTCTTACGCTGGCCCTAAAATTCCCTCTGCATGATTTCGGATGCCTCCAAGGCCTCTACATTGTCCTGCGTAGCACCTATGTAGCGGCTGCACATCACCTGCATAGCTGCTACTCTACTTATCTACGTTGTCCTTGAGCTACTCCTCTTTCCTCTTATTGTCTCTTGGCTCTTGGAATCAGATCATTCCCTCAGCCAATACTACCCCTCACTACAGAAAATTCCACTGGAAATTCTTAGCAAAACCCGCCCTAGAATTCTAGATCTATTCCTCAGTTCTACAAAAATTGTGTGTCTTCAACTGACCCTCAAGTATTTCTCTTATACTTTTTTGTTGAAACCTTCAATGACCGATATTAAATCCTCAATCAACGAATGAGGTTAAAATACAGCTTGATCCATCTGACTTAAGACAATTTTAGCACATGTGTTAATTAGTTCACTTTAATTATTTTATTTTCCTAAGTTAGACTTAGGAAATCCATTAAAAAGAATTAATTATTTGAATAACTTAAACACAACTTGAAATTTCTCAAATCCATTTATGGGTCTTGTAGATCAAGTGTACTCTAGTGCCTCCACAAAATTTGGGACTTAGATCACAACCGATGCTACCCCAAATACACAAAATCTCAACAGAGGAGCCTTGTCTAGAGGTCATGACCACAACCTTCTTCTTGCCCTGAGGGTGGATCATCAGGAAAACAATTTTCTCAGTTTTGGAAATGATCTTACTGCATATTTTTGCAGTAACCAAAGAGATGGTAGCAAGCAGTGTGACCTCCGGTATCATGTACAAATTATTTCCCAAATTAACAATAACAATGCGAGGCCATGACTCGTATACAACATGTCACTTCCACAAGTATGGTTGGACTAATAATACGTCAAAATTTTTAAGAGGATAAATGTCACATAATACCTCATCCATGAATGGCCTGATGTTGTAGGGAAGACAACATTGTTGTCTAACGTGGAGATCCCATCCTTGGTGAGGCCACCCGATGGTGTACGACTATGGGTGTGCTGTGGTCAACAAGCCCACCCACTTCATGACGTCTACTGAAATGAGTTTCTTTTGGCTCCCGCTGTCAAAAATTAACAACAACTGGGAACCCTTTACCCACATCTGGGATGGAAGAGGCACTCCTCCTCCTCTAGATCTTCTGGTTCCTCCTTCTGGATCTTCGTGGTGGCAACAGTCATATTAGGCTTCACATCGATAATTTTCTTACCTTTGTCACTCCCCTTGTTGGGTTTTGATTCAAATTTAGAGCATGCATCCAGTTCAGAAGACTTGAGCTCGTCCACCAGTGATTGCTTGGTGCGACACTCACTTGTGTTGTGAGTGGAGTTCTTATGGTACTCACACCACTTTCCCATGTCCTTCTTTGGCTTCACGATGTTGTTATTTTCTTGCAGCTTTGGCGGGTTATCCTAGGCCGCCCCAACTTGGCTTTTTCCTTTGTTCTGTGGTTTGGGGACACCTTACCCTTGCTTCCGATTCATAGATCCAAATTCTTGCTTCTTTTTTTTGAACTTCTACTCAATCTTGGTATCATACCGATATGTTTCACCAAGTGAGGAGATGTCGAGGAACTACATTTCCTCCTGAATTTATCTGTACAGACAACTACGGTACTTCAACACCAAATGTTTCTCTGAATATGATACCCAATTTTGTGTGCAGGGAATGAAACAAATTCGTCAGCTCATGCACATCTTGATCCCTTTGTTGCAACAACGTAGTCCATTATATGTCCTTGTCCAGATATCTCCCCACGGGATAATATTTTTCTTTGATGGCATCTTGGAAAGAATTCCAAGTGGGTGCGGCCGAAAATCAGGGAAAATTTTATGGGCTAATATTCACAGGTGGGCTAATTTTCCATGCTTTTTCCAAAAAAAATATTCACCAAATTCCATATTTTTGAAAATTGATTTGCCAAAATTTTATAGTATAAAATTGTTTTTCCCTAAAAATTGCCAAAATTCCATATATACTAATATACAATAATTAGATACCTAAATAGTTTTACAAAACTATTATAAAAAAATTTACAATCTACATATTGGGGACAAGTAAGATTCACCAATATTTTAAACTTTAAGATAAACTTCCAACCTAAAAATTTTCCCTGCTGAAAATAGAGAGGGTTCCCTCTCGTCCTTTTGTTCACAGTAGGTTTCCCACCAGTCCTTGACATGGGGGGAGGATTTGAGGAGTGAAAAAGTAATATTTTCCTGGTTGAAAAAGTCATGAACCGAGAAATACCCTTATAATAGATTCAACCATCTATTTATGACGTGTGAATCTATTTGGCCCTCAAATATGAGAATGTCAAAGTTTACTTGTAACTTAAAAGGAGTTGTGCCTCTAGAGTGGTTGAGTGGCTGCTGGTGGTAGTCATTGAAGAATATGGGAAAAGTTATCCATCATCGCTTTCCTTTGTTTCTTGAGGGCCTCCTCAAGAAATATTTTGATAGGATATCCTATTCCCTCATCTTTCTTTTCATCCCTAATGGGCGAATGTCAGGTTTGCAAGGCTGATCTTGCAAAGGTTCAATCAAATCTATCTAAGGAATACAACTAATGACATCAAATATCAAGTCTGGAAGACTCATATTCACCAAACCTTTCATGCCCAAAAAACGTCACTAGGGCCTCAAAAAGGCTCTGGAAGTTCAGGACCCGAAAAACTACCAAAAATAGTAAATTGTGCTACAATTAAGGAAACTGAAAATTTGAAAGAATAAATGGTGGGGGTCCAAGTGGAATAGGTGGGTGGCCACAAATATCCACCTCGATCATTAAAAACCCAAGGGATTAATATTATAAGGTTAAATAATTAATAAACCCAAGTGATTAACATTACAAACCCAATGGATTAATAAACCCAAGGAATTATGAACATTATAAACCCAAGGATGTATATTATAAACTTTGGGGATTATTAAAATAAATTATCAATAAACCCGAGGGATTAATATTATAAAACTTATGTATTAATGAACCCAAATAATTATTAATATTATAAACCCAATATATTAAAAACCCAACTAATTATTAGAATTAAAAACCGAAGGGATTAATAAACCCAACATATTAATATTATAAACCCAAGGGATCAGTAAATCTAATAGACTAGTATTATAAACCTCAAGGATTAATATTATAAGCCCTCATATTGCAAAATATAGCTCCAAGATATTAATATTGAATTGAAAATAAATCCAAGAGATTAATATTAATATTAAACGTGAGATATTAATATTTTAAACCAAGGGATTAATAAACCCAAAGAGTGTATATTATAAACTCAATGGATTATAAACCCAAGAGATTTAAATTAAACCCTAACATTAATATTATAAGCCTTCTGAACAATAATATACCCTAGGAATATGAACCCTTAGATTAATAAATCCAAGAGATTGATATCATAAAAGCAAGGGACTAATAAAACCAAGGGATTATAAACCCATTGGAATAATATTAAGCATAAGGAATTATTATTAGAAACCCAAAGAATATAAACCCTATGGTAAATATTACAATCCCTAAAATAAAAATTAAACTCTAAGATTAATATTATAACCTTAGGACCAACATTATAAGCCTATCCCATTAATAAACCAAAAGGATTAATATTACAAACCAAATGGAATAAAATTAAACCTTAAGATTAATGTTAAATCATAGGAACATAAACCCTAAGATTAATAATCTCAAGGGATTAATATTATAAACCCAATGGATTATAGACTAAAGGGATTAATATTAAACTCTAATATATTTTTTTTTTACAAGAACGGATATGAGTTTGTATTAAAAAGTGGGCAACTGCCTTCAAAGGTTACAATAAGTCAAGCCTGGCCTGTAGTCTTTCTTCCCTGGTCTTCTCATAGACCCCGAGTTTTGAGAATCCACAGTTTTTACACGAGACTAGAGAGTCTATCTTTGTTATTTTTCCTAGTTTAAATACACACACAAACTGATGCAGAATGATGCAGAAAAACATTTCAGAATTATGGAATAGAATCCCACTCCTCAGTTTCATCTACCAGAAGAGAGCCTTCCGGAAGGGACACTGCCCTGTTGGCTTCCAGATCTGCATATTTATTATTTTCTCGTAATACATGGAGGAAGCTTGCAGTTCGAAAAGATTTCACCATGTTTCTAATTCTTAAAACTGCTCTAGCCAGTCTAAGATCTACCGGAGAGGAAACCTCCACTAAAATTTTAATGATAGACTGGGAATCTCCTATAACACTTAATTCTGAAGCGCCGATGTTCTTTGCTTGCTTAAGCCCCTGTAGCAGTGCCAAGGCTTCAGCTTGGATGCTGGTGGAATGTCCAAGACCCCAGGCGTACTTAGTCACAATTATGCCCTCTTTGTTCTTTATAATCCCTCCTGCTCCCGCCAAACCGGGGTTGCCTTTCGCTGCCCCATCGAAAAATAAACAGTATCTGGCTTGTTTGGTGAGCAGATCTGATAGCTCCTGTTCCTTCCCTCTGAATTGCCACTCTTTTATGTTCTTGTGTTGCCTTGCTTCGCCAACGAAGTGTAGGCCCAACGAGCCACCCCAATCTAGATCAGTTTGAGATAAGTTCACTTCCGACATGTGCTCACCCAAATTTTCTTTCCAGAGGCTTTTGACTTTGATGGAGATGCGCTGAGGAGTTAATTTTTCATTTCTAAACACTCTTCTGTTGCGCTCCAACCAGATTTGCCAGCATATGAATTTTGGCAAAGTGAACCATGCTGCTTTAAAATTCTCATTTTTTGGAAGAGTTCCTGGATAGCAAGTCTGCCAGTTAGCAAATATGTCAGAGATGTATACAGGGAGAGAGAACTCTGTTTTCCAGTAGCTCAGAAGGATCTGCCAGATTTCTCTTGCAAATTTACAGTCTAGGATGATGTGCTGGGCACTCTCTTCATTTTCGCAGCATAGATGGCATCTAGAAGGGCCTTGAAAGCCTTTTTTCTTCAATTTATCCTATGTTAGGATTCCTCTGTGACAGAGTAACCAACAGAACATATCTACCTTGGGCATCGACTTGTATTTCCACAGCCCCTTCCAAACTACTGGGTCAGGGGCGACATAGGGACGATCCTGCAGGCTTTGGTACCCTTGCGCGACTGTATATTTGCCTGGGGCGGCTCCCCATCCCCGTGTGTATTTTTTGCCTGCGCGTAGGGGCGCTTTGCCATTGAGTAGTGATAACATCAATAGACTGTCCTGCGTTAAGTCTGGGGGCACAGGGGGAAGGTTCCAACGCTGCCAACAGCGATCTGCCCACAACGATATATCCCACAATGTAACACAGCCTGCGCTATCCAGCCACTGTCTCAGCGCGTGGAGAGAATTGTGTGTTGCTATGGGAGGATGCAGCATTATGCTGTCATCCCAAATACTTATTTCCTTACCGTTGCCCGGTATCCAGTAAGCTCGATCCTTGATAAGGGAGACTGCCTTATGGCAGCGTTTGACCAGGTGCAATCCAGATAATGGAAGAGAAGAGTCCAGAGATCTAATCCTTTTTCCTGAGAGGTATTTCCTCCAAAGGGCTCTTTGCGCCCAGCCTGGATGCGGTGCTATGAGACGCCAGAAGAGCTTGGCCCCCATGGCAATATTTTGAAGGCCAAAATCTTTGAAGTTAAGGCCTCCTTCCATCAGAGGCTTGCCAATTTTCTCCCAGCTAACCAGCGGTATTTTTCTGTCATTGAGATTACCCCCTTTCCAAAAAAACCTACGGATGAAGGCTTCCAATTTTTTTATAACGCCAGAGGGTGCTAGGAGCACAGAAAATTGAAAAATGGGGAGACTGCTGAGCACTGATTTGATTAGGACGGTTTTGCCTGCAAGGTTTAACCAAGAGAAACCCCAGGCCTGAATTTTTGCCTTAAATTTGTCCAATAGAGGAACCCAGTCTCTACTGCAAACTAGGTTTCGGAAGATGGGAAGGCCAAGATAGATAAAGGAGGACCAGCTGAGAGTGGCATTAAAGCCCAGAATTCTGGAGATGGCAGCAAGAGTGTGGACAGAAATGTTCCAACAGAAAGCTTTGCATTTCCCTTTGTTTAAGATGCTTCCTGTAGCTTCACTGAAATCATCTAACACCTCCTTAAATCTTAGAGCAGACCTTGCTGAGGCTGCCCCTAGAAGGAGTGTGTCGTCTGCGAAAAGAGTATGATTTACATTTTTCACCCCTCGGGCTATATTAAGCCCCAGGATCTCCTGGTTTGCCAATTTCTGATCTAGAAAGAAGCTTAGAGCAGAAACTTGGAGAACGAAAAGTAATGGAGAGAGGGGGCAGCCTTGCCTGAGCCCTCTTGAGGCTTTGAAGAAACCAGCTGCCCGCCCATTAACCAAGGGAGAAATCCAAGGGTCAGCTATGCAAGCTCTTATCCAATTTACAAACCCCTGACCAAAGCCAAACTTTTTCAAGGCTTCCCAAAGGAAACTTTGCCTTACTCGATCAAAGGCATTTGCCAGGTCTAATTTGATCACCATACCCTTCTCCTTACGAAGATGGCTTGAATGTATCGCCTCTTGCACCAGTATGTAGTTGTCGACAATCTGTCTCCCCTGAACAAATCCTCCTTGATTCTCAGGTATGATTGCTGGAAGGATGCCTTTTAACCTATTTTCAATTACCTTTGTAATTAGTTTGTATCCAATGTTGCAAAGGGAGATTGGGCGAAACCGGTTTAATTATTTTGCGCCCTTTTCCTTGGGAATGAGGGCGAGAAAGGCAGAGTTGGTGCTGCCCCCAATTTTTTGATAGTTTTGTGATTTCAGGATCATCTTGTAAAGATCTTTCTCCACTATCTGCCAACAAGTTTGAAGAAATCTGGCTGTGAAGCCATCCGGGCCAGGGGCTTTGTCAGGCTCCATACTATCTAGAGCCTCTTTTATTTCTTGGATGGAGATATTTACTTCGAGCTGCTGATTAGTAAAGGGGGAGATCCTTGAAGGTATTGCCTACAAAAATTTGGAATTTGGATCAGACTCTCCCTCTTCTTTGTAGAGATTTTGAAAGTGGTTGAATGCTGCCTTCTTTATGCTCTCATTGTCCTTGTGGATCAGGTTGCCAATTTCTGCTATAGAATTAAAACTTTTTCTTGCTTGAGCTTGTTTATGGAAGAAGGCAGAATTTCTATCACCCGCTTTGAGCCATAGACTCCTGGATTTTTGTCTCCAGTGTTCTTCCTCTGTGAGGCAGGCTTTGTGATAGATTTGCTGGAGCACCTCTTCCTTGTCTAAGACTTCAACGGTGATTTCTACATCCTCACTTTGGGCTTGATGCTGAATAAGGTTGTCTTGGGCCTGCTTTCTCTCTTGAGCAGGGGTGGGAAGAGCTTTGGCCCATGATTTGAGGGCAGCTTTCAATATTCTAAGCTTTTCTTCCCAGATGAAGAAGGGAGAACCCTTCACTGGCATTTTCCAACTGTCCTGAACCAAATTCAAAAACTCGGGCTCCTTAACCCATAGAGTGTTGAACCTGAATGGGATGGGACCCAGATCCTTTTGGCCTGACATCTCTAACAAAATGGGCTTGTGATCTGAGACACTGCAAGGAAGGATGTGCAACCTAGATTCTATTCCAAGCAAAAGAAAAGAACTCTGCACCAAACATCTATCAAGTCTAGCAGCAATATGACCAGGGCCTATTCTTTTATTGGTCCAGGTGTACTTACCATTGTCTGGAGGGATATCGAGCAGATCCCAGTCTTGCATGAGGTCTTCCACCCACTCCCTTGTTGGGTCCCTTACGATTGTGCCTCCTCGCTTTTCATCCGAGCGAAGAGTAATGTTTAGGTCACCGGCAATAATGAGGTTTCCCAGGTTCTCAGTCTCCACCAGTTGTCTAATGGAGTCCCAGCACTCCTTTTTCTCCCCTATATTATTAGGTACATAGACATTGAACAGGCAGATATCCTCCCTTGTTTCTACAGAGTGTAGCTTCAAGAATAGCCAATGGCTATTGCACACCTCTGTGACTAGTCTGAACTTGAGGGGATTCCAGAGAGAGCCCAATCCCCCAGAGGCTCCTCTTGATGATACTGCTAGTCTGCTGCTTCCTTTCCAAAACTTTTTGCTGATTTGGAGAAACTCCTTGTCCTCCATTTTAGTCTCCTGGATCAGAAGAATGTCCGGGGTTTCTCTTCTTATTAGACTTCTCACTGCTTCTTCTTTTACTTTACTCCCCATTCCTCTGCAGTTCCAGGAGATGGTCTTCATCATTTATTTCTTTGATGAGAGGCTCCCCTGGAGCCATGAACTTGATTTTTAACCGTCTTCATATTCTTGTTGAGGAGTTTTTCCAACGTGGGTTGACTGCCCTGGAGCTTGTCTTTATAGGTTTCCTGATCTCTCTTCTCTCTTGCAGATTTTCGGCCCCTTGTAGATCTTCTGACCGAAGTCTGCGTGTCTCCGATTTCTCCTTCTTCCTCGGACTCCTCTGAGTCATGTTCCTCCTCGGAGGCTTCTGTTTGCTTTTCTTTGTCCCTTGCCATGATGCTCTCTTCGGGTCTTATTCCTACTGAAGCCGATTTTTCTGCTGGTTTGTCGGGCCTCTCCTCTTCCCTTGGAGCTTCTTCCGCAGAGCTTAGGATCTCGTACCTATTTTCTTGACTTCTTGACGGGGATACATTTTGGGCAGCGGCAGGTTGAGATCCTTGTGCCCCAGGTTTCTTGTAGTTTGTCTTTAGCCTCTTGACTTGGTTCCATCCTTCCTCCTTTCCTTTTTCTGCTTCGCTTTTATTCGGGCATCCTCTAGCAAAATGGCCGTAAATGTGGCATTTGCGACATTTTAAAGGGATTTGTTCGTAGTCCAGAACTTGAACATGCGTCCAGCTTCCGACCTTTAGTTTGATGGCCTCCGGGAGCCCCACCTCTAGATCTACCTCGACACAGATCCGGGTGCAATCATATTGATCGTTGTTGTTGGCTCTGTCTATGAACTTTCCCAATGTGTTGCCAATATGTTTGAGGGAGTCCCAATTCCAGCAGTGTACCAGAAGATTAGGAAGCCGAACCCAAACGGGGACTGCCAACGGAACATCTGCAGCCGGATCAAAGTCCGGGGTCCATTTGTTGAGGTAAAGACCCTGAGGACCCATGAAATAGGGTCCATTACTGAAGATCAGGTCTTTATCCTCCTTAGTATTGAATTCGAACAGGAAGTAGCCTCTTCCAAGAAAGTACGAAGTGACTTTATTCTTGATTAGCGGAATCCAGTTCTTGACGACCCAGTTTTCAGTTGATTTCGGTGAGGGCCAGAGACCCGTAAATTGACCCACCAGGGCACGATCTGCAAGAGATAAGGCAACCTGGATCGGTCCCTCAGGAGGTAGGTTTACCTCAGGTACATCATTGAGCTTCTTAACGAACTTTGAGGCGTCAGGCTTCTTCTTCTTGGGCAACGAAGCGATCAAGGAAGAGAAAGCAGCCGAGTCATCCGGAGGAGAGGACTGAGAGGGCCTGAAAGGCGAGCCTTGGGTCTCCATAGTCCAGATCAGAAGCACACCTTTCCTGCTCCAGATAAGAGAGGCATCGCCGAGGTCGAGCAGAGACTGAGTCAAGGCACAGCAAAGGATCTGGGCAGCAGATCCGAGCAGAGGACGAGCCACAGATCAGGAAAGCGGGGGCGTAGCTCTGGAGGAGCCAGAGGCGAAATCTGGAGCTTGGAAGGCGGATCCGATCAGATCCAGGGTGGATCGAAAGCTCCAAAGGCCGTGAGGGCCGAGACTGCAGCACGGAGGGCCGTGAGGGCAGCGCCCATGCACTGGCTGCGCAGGCCAACGTAGCAGGCGCAGAGATGCAGAGCACGAGCGGGCAGGTATATTAAACTCTAATATTAATATTATAAACCAGAGGATTAATATTATAAACCATAGGATTAATATTAAACTCTAGGAATATAAACTCTATGATTAATATTACAAACCCTAGGAGCAATATTATAAACCCAAGGGATTACTAAGCACATTGGATTAATATTAAAAACCTGAGGAAATATAAATTTAAGGGAATAAAATTATACCCTAGGATTAATATTAAACCGTATTAAAATGTTACAATATTAAACCGTTGATATTATAAGCCCAAGGGACTAATAAACCCAAGGAATTAATACTAAAAATGCAAGCGTTTATAAACCCAATGGAATAATATTAAACCCAAGGGATTAATTTTATAAACCCAAGGGATTAATATATTAAACCCAAGAGAATCATATTCTAAACCCAAGGTATTAATATATTAAACACAAGGGAATAATATTAAACCCAACAGAATAATATTAAACCCAAGGGCTTAATATATCAAACCCAAGGGACTAATATTAAAAACCCAAGGAAATAACATTAAACCCTAAGATGAATATTAAACCCTAGGAATATAAACCCTAAAATTAATAAACCCAAGGGATTAATATTTTAAACATTAGGCTTCATATTAAACCCTAGGAATATAAACCCTAAAATTAATAAACCCAAGGGATTAATATTTTAAACATTAGGTTTAATATTAAACCCTAGGAATATAAACCCTATGATTAATATTATAAACCTAGGAAATTTATATTATAAACCTAATGGATTATAAACCCTATGATTAATATTATAAACCTAGGGAATTTATATTATAAACCTAATGGATTATAAACCCAAGGCATGTATATAAAATACTTAGGATTAATATCATAAACCCTATCAATAATATTATACCCTAGGAATATGAACCCTTAGATTAATAAAGTGAATGTATTGATATTATAAACACAATTCCCTAATAAAAACAAGGAGTTAATACTAAAAAACCCAAAGGATTAATATTGTAAACCCAAGGTATATAAACCCTAAGATAAATATTATAAACCCTAAAACGAACATGGTTGGCCATCGTTTATTTTCGTATTGAGACAATATTTGTCACAATGTGAGGTTGGACGATGGTTGACCATGATTGATTTTAATATTGAGAGAATATTTGTCACAATGTAATTTTGGACCACGGTTGACCATGATTTACCATGGTTGATTTTCATATGAACAATCTTTTTCACATTGCGACATTAGATAAATATTATAAACCGTAAAAAGAACATGGTTCACCATGGTTGATCATGATTATAAACCCAAGGGATTTATATTAAACCCTAGGATTAATATTATAAACACTATGAATAATATTATACCCTAGGAATATGGACCCTTCGATTAATAAAACCAATGGATTAGTATTATAAACCTAAGGGACTAATAAATGCAATAGATTAATACTAAAAACCCGAGGGAATAATATTAAACCTAAGGGGTTAATATTATAGACCCAAGGTATATGAACCCTAATATAATTATTATTATCCCTAAAATAAACATGGTTGACCATTGTTGGCCATGGTTGATTTTCAAATTAACACAATCTTTGTCATAATGCAATGTTGGACCATGGTTGATCATGATTGATTTTCATATTGAGACAATCGTTGTCACAATGCAATGTTTGAACATGGTTGACCATGGTTGGTTTATATATTGAGACAATATTTGTCACAATGCAAAATTGGACCATCATTGACCATGGTCAATCATGGTAAAAAATGTTTATTTTATGGTTTATAATATTTATTCAAACGTTGCATTGTGACAAATATTGTCTCAATATTAAAATCAATCATGGCCAACCATGGCCAAACATGGTCAATTACAGTCAACCATGATTAATCATGGTAAATATGAAAATAAATCATGGTTTAACGTCACATTGTGACAAAGATTGTCTCAATATGAAAATAAACCATGGTCAACCATCGTTGACCATGGTTGATTTTCATATAAACAATATTTGTCAAAACATGACGTTAGACCATGGTTGACCATGAATGACCATGGTTGTGACGTTGGACCATGAGACAATCTGTGTCACAATGTAACCATGGCTATTGACGATCATTGACCATGATTGACCATGGTTGATTTTCACATTAATATAATGTTTGTCACAATGTGTCGTTGAACCCTAGTTGATAACGGTTGATGATCGTTGAAGATAGTTGATGATGGTTGACAATGGTTGAAGATGTCTGCCTTTCATATTGAGACAATTTTTGTCACAATGTGATGTTGGACCATGGTGACAATGATTGATCGTGGTTGATTTTCACGTTGACAATTATTGGCCATGGATTACCATGATTTACCATGATAGTTTTCATTTTGAGACAATATTTGTTACAATGCGACATTTGACCATGGTTGACTATGATTAAATATGGTTGACCATGGTTTATTTTTATATTGAGAAAATCTTTGTTATAATTTCATGTTGGACCATAGTTGGCAATGGTTGATGATGGTTGAACACGGTTAATTTTCATATCGAGACAATATTTGTCATAATGTGACATTGGACCATGGTTGACCATGATTATAAACCCAAGGGATTTATATTATACCCTAGGATTAATATTATAAACATTATGAATAATATTATACCCTAGGAATATGGACCCTTAGATTAACAAACGTAAAGGATTGGTATTATAAACCCAATGGACTAATAAACACTAGGGATTAATACTAAAAACCCAAGGTAATAATATTAAACCTAAGGGGGTCTTGTTGGGCTAAATTCGAGGGATATGAATCAGATGAGGGCGGAATGTTGGTTCTAGGGTTTTTAGAAACCTTGCATTGTTGATCTGCTCTCTCACAGCGTGACAATGCTTCTATAACAGAGCTCACAGTCACACCTGGCTCTTCTACTGACACTTCTCAAATTATACCCCCCTCTAGAGGGGCGGGAATCCCCCCCTCTCCTCCCAAAAATGTCAATACTTCAGCCGCAGATTCATTGGGCAGTTTAGGACAAAATTTGCAAAATGGCTCTGACCATGTCCCCACTACAGACAATACAGGTGACGCAGTCACAAGCAACGGGGCCCCAAGGGACGTTAGCACAGATCAGAAAGCATCTGCGACCCTGCCAAAAGCGTCCTCATCTACTTAACTCCCAAAAGCAGTGGAGCGAGTCAAAATCGATCTCCCCAGTCATCGTATAAATGGCCATATACAATACATAAAGGATCATGCCCTCATTGGCAAGTTCATCAGACTATGGCCTACAGAAAAAGCTTTGCAAGGTTGGATGATATCCAAATGGAAGCCCAAGGGACAAGTGACTTTGTAGGTTGGTCCCAAGGGATTCTTCACCGCTATCTTCAACTGCCTAGAGAACAAGAATCGCATCTTTGAAGGCGGCCCATATTTCTTCAACTTTGCAGGCCTATACCTTCGAGACTGGATATAAAGATTCAATCCAGACAAGGAGGACTTCAACTGGGCACCGGTTTGGATATGTATGTACTCATTACCTCTGGAATACTGGGATGAAGAGACCTTAAGGGATATAGGCAATGGATTGGGAGAGTTTATAAAGGTTGCAAAGGAAGAAAAGCTCAGACATTATACCTCCTATGCTAGAATCTGTGTTTACATGCACCTAGCCAAGCCTCTCACAGACTTGGTAAATCTTTTTCATGATGATTTTGAGTGGATTCAAACCATAAACTATGAGCATGTTCCATTCTGTTGCAGAAAATTTCATGAGCACGACCACTTATTTCATGATTTTTCTTTGAACCATCATCCCAAATCTCCCTCCCCTGAGGTAGGAAAAGATGTTGAAGGTTTTACCAAAGTCTCCTCCAGAAAGAAGCATTCTAAGAAAACCCCTATCATCTCTACCACTCCCAACAAACCTGAAACGAGCAATAGCTTTGAGGTTTCAGCCACACAAGACACCCCGATAGATCACCAAGATCAACCCTCTGCTTCAGATCTTCCTCCCAAAACCTCCACCTCCTCACTCAATCCCTCACCCTCTAAATCTACCAAAACATGCCCTCTTTCCTCTTCCTCTGTGGTCGACACAGACAAAACCTCTGCCCTCAAGGTTTCACAAATGGAAATTGACGGCACTCTGGCTCTTGTCCCCCATCATACTTCTGATAAAGCAGAACAGAATGCACTGACTCACATGGATGAAGAACTCGAGAGTATAGATATGGGGGATCTGGATATTCTGGCCTTGGAAGAAGCTTGTCACCAAAGAGAATACAGTCAAATACCCTCACGACAAATTTAAAGTCTAGAAGTGGTTCTCTTCAAATCACAACAAAGAAACTCTTTATGAATTCAAGCGGGAAGTCTATGGGATGGAAGGAAAATAATGAAAGAGACCAAAAAATGAGGGTGAAAAACAGATTTGCAGAGGACTATCATTGTTGGAAAAATGTTTGTGGAATTAGGCAAGTTTCCCAAGCTGACCAAGTTCTACAAGGTGCTACCCCACAGTTCCTCATGAAGCTCATCTCATGGAATGTGAGAGGGCTCAATAGCCCCTCAAAACATAGAATGCTCAAAAATATGGTTCAGCAAGTTAAACCATCGATTTTTTATCTTCAGGAAACGAAATGCAATAGCAAGGCTTTAGAACACATTTTTGCCAGATCATGGGCGGGTTGCCGCTGTGTATCGGTGGATGCCTCGGGTGCTTCAGGGGGGCTTGTTATCATCTGGAATCCTCAGGTTCTCTCTCTTTATGACTTTAATGCTTCTCATTACTTCATACAAACTACATTCCATTTAGTGGGATCCAATACACATGGTCACCTCACCAATGTTTATTTCCCGCAAGAAATCCAAAAAAAAAATGGATCTGCTTAACTCTTTAACAGAACTAAACTCCTCCAGGTGCTTCCCACTCTATATTTGTGGAGGAGACTTCAACATGATTACCTCCTTGGAGGAAAAAATGGGAGGCAAGAATCGGTTGGAGGTGGACAACATTGGCTTCAAATATTTCATACAAAGTAACCTGCTCATGGATCTTCAGACCTCTAATGGAATGCCCACATGGACCAATAAGTGCAGAGGATTGTAGAACATCGCCTCTTGCCTAGACTGCTTTCTTATGTTCGAGAATGCCATTCATCTTGGTGGGGACTTGCATTCTTCCATCCTGCCTCTCACTGGATTGGATCACTGGCCCCTCCTCCTGCAATGGTCTAGACCTAGCTCCCAAAGCAACAGACCATTCCGATTTGAATCGTTTTGGTTCAATCACCAGGATTTCAAAGAAGTTGTGATCAATGCTTGGAACTTATATACTCCCCATACAGGTTCCAAAATGTATCAGTTCCAACAAAAGCTACAACATCTCAAGAATACTCTTAAATTATGGAACCGCACTCAGTTTGGAAATATCTTTTCCCATCAGAAAGAGCTAGAGCACCAAATGAGTACTCTACAACAGCGAATCATTTCTGAAGGCAGAACGAACGAGAATTATCGTCAGGAAAATGAACTCCTCGCCAAAATAGAATAGCGTAGGAAACAAGAGGAGACACTATGGCGATAGAAATCTAGAATTAGGTGGCTACAAGATGGGGAGAAGAACACAAAATTTTTCCACAGATCCACTATGCAAAGACGAATGCACAACAACATAGCTTTTCTCAACAACAATCAAGCAGATCGTCTAGAGGCCCGTGAAGACATTGAAAAAGAAATTAGAGAGTATTTTCAAAATATTCTTCATGAACCTGAGGGAAATAGAAATCAATCTATTCAATCCATCACGCAACATATTCTAAAAATCATTACTGATGACCATAATGTTATGCTTCTCCAACCCGTCACTCTCCATGAAGTGGAGTAGGCTATGGCCCAACTCAAAGATGGAAAGCCACCTGGTCCTGATGGTTTCACGGCCAATTTCTTCCACTCATTTTGGGAGCAAATTAAATTGGAAGTATGGGCTTTAGTGGATGAATCACGTTCCATGCACTTGATTCTCCCATCACTCAATATGACCTTCCTGGCTCTTATTCCCAAGGAGGATAATTCCAGTACTCCGGACAAATACAGGCCCATCGCTCTCTACAATGTCATCTACAAACTGATATCCAAAGTCATTGCAAATAGGTTCAAACCTCTTCTACCACTTCTTATCTCACTGGAGGAAACTGGTTATGTAGAAGGTTGCTAGATCCTGGATGGTATTATCCTTTTGCATGAAGTGATTCATTCTCTTAAGCATCTCAAGAAACCAGGTATGCTCCTCAAGCTTGATCTATCTAAAGCATTTGACAAATTAAGTTGGAACTACATCAATCAAATTCTCTTAGCCTTTGGATTCAGTGCCACTTAGACAAGATGGATTATGAGCCTCATT
Organism: Pinus albicaulis; assembly: GCA_034641835.2. Lineage (NCBI taxonomy): Eukaryota > Viridiplantae > Streptophyta > Pinopsida > Pinales > Pinaceae > Pinus > Pinus albicaulis. The sequence continues at coordinate 1,572,455,042 of CM076581.1, forward strand.
TCCACCCCCAACTTTTCCGTCCTCCTCAATGGCTCCCCCTCTCATCCGTTTCATTCCTCGAGAGGTATCCGTCAGGGTGATCCCCTGTCCCCTTTTTTATTTGTCCTCATGGTAGAAGGCCTTAGCCGTCTCATTCATCATGCTGTCTGTACCAATTCCATTCGAGGCATTTCTCTGCATAACAACTCCCCCATCATACACAAACAGTTCATTGATGACAACTTGTTATTTGGCCATCCGTCCGTCCAAGAAGCCCTTGCCTTCAAAACCCTACTCGACGCCTTCTTAGATGCCTCCGGCACCACCATCAATGCCACCAAATCCCAAATCTTCTTCTTCAACACCCCCATCATCTCCCAACGAAACATTGCAAGGATCTTGGGCTTCTCAATACCAATTCTTCCCTCCAAATATCTTGGGGCTCCCCTCGTTGACTCAGCAATCAAGCACTCCTCTTGGAGAACTCTCCTCGATAAGTTGGAAGCCAGGCTCTCCTTGTGGACTTACCGTTCACTCAACATTGCTAGTAGACTCATCTTGATCAAATATGTTCTTCAAGCCATGCCTTTATACCTCTTTTTAATCCTGGCTGCTCCCAAGTGGGTCTTAAAGAAAATTTGTAATTTACAAAGGAAATTTCTCTGGGGATCTATGGGCCTCAACAAAAAATGGGCTCTTGTAAAATGGACCAAGGTATGCATCCCAAAATCAGCAAGAGGGCTAGGATTGAGAGATCCTCAGCACAACAACTTCACCATGGGAGCTCGCATTTGGTGGAATTGGATATCTAAGCCAAACACACCATGGGATCGTCTATGGTAGGTCAAATATGTTCCAGGCAGACCCTAGGAGGATCTCATTTGCATCAACACGGACACCCCTAAATCGTTGATTTGGGATGTTGCAAAACAACACAGTGCTTTCATTCAAGCTCACAGTTTTTGGGAGATTCATTCAGGAGACAAAGCCAGATTCTGGGAAGAATCCTGGCAAAAATTGCCCAAACTAGCCACTTTATTCCACAAGCCAAAATGGAAAACAGCTCTTCAGCACACTGCCCTTAATCAGGTCAATCATTTCTGGAAACCAAACTCCTCACACGATTACCATCAATGGAAGCCAGTAGAAACCTGGCAAGATAACTGGCAGGAGGAGACTTATGTTGAAATAGATCAGGAGCTCAGTCTAAGAAGAATCAAAGTTTCTGACCAAGCAGACAAGTTGAGATGGGGTTATACTCCCAGGGGAAATTTCACCACAAAAGAAGCCTACCAGCTGCTCTTTTTCCCTAAGTTGAATCAGAAGGATCGCCTTTGGGATCAAGTCTGGTATCCCAGCATTTGGCCAAAGATCTCCACCTTCCTCTGGTTCCTTAGCAAAAAAAACTCCTCACTCGAGACAATCTTTTGAAACAAGGCTTCATTGGCCCTTAAAGATGCCCCAATTGTAACTCTCACACTGAAACCATCTCGCACCTCTTGGATACTTGCCATTTGGCTGATCAACTCTGGGAACAGTTTTCCATTTGTACAAGAAGAACAAGAAGACGTATTGGAGATATTATCAATACTATCAGGAGCTGGCCCTCGCAGCCTTTCCAAAGTCATCTACTCAACGCTATCTAGAACCTGATTCCAGGCTTCATCTATTGGACCGTTTGGAAGGAACGCAACAAAAGGATCTTCAAAAATAAGTGCACGCCTGTAGATATTCTGTGGTCCAATCTTAAACGCAATTTTCAAGAAACCTTAGCTCTCCGTCACTGGCAAGATTCTGATATGCCTACCACCCCCTCTGAACGTCTCATTCTGGAAAGATGGAACCTCAATCTTAAGCATACAACACTAGCCAGGTCGAAATCCTCTATCAATCTGGATTCTCCTATCTCATGGTCTCCCCCCACGACTATTGCTTTCAAAATTAACTTTGACGGTGCGGCTAAGGGAAATCCTGGCTTAGCTAGTTATGGAGGCATTTTTAGAAATGATGAAGGCATTGTTTCATACATCTACTTTGACTCTCTAGGACGAGACTCTAATAATGTGGTAGAGCTTGAAGGCCTATGGCAGGGGCTTTGCATTGCTGAAAAAAAAAACTTCTTCCCTCTGGAAGTTGAAGGGGACTCTCAGATTCTCATAGAGGCAGCAATTCGACTTCACACAGGCACTACTGCAGCTAAAGTGGCATCGATTTGGAGACTTCTGAGAAGACTAGAACAAATTGAAAGATGGCTTAAAGTTCCCAGAGCTATCACCTTCAAGCATATTACACGTATTGCTAATAAGGTAGCAGATCGATTAGCTAACAAAGGAACAGATCAGCATCTTCCTTTCTTCGCGGGTCCTTTGAACAGTTTTGATGATGCTCAACTCATTTAAGACTACACTAACATGGTGCACTGGGATCAACACCCCTTGGATGCGGGTGATTAGCTGTAACGGTATGTGGCGGAGGCTGTAAGTCGGCGCTTGGGCTCATAACCTCGCCACCCTCACTCACATCTCAGTCCTCATTAATATATCCACCGTCATTTTCATTGCCACATTAATGCAACACAAAAGCCCAGACCAACTCCCGTCCATTATGAGAATGGCTTCCTTTGGAAGCTTCACTCCAGTTCTGCCTCCCCTGTGTTCTAGTTGCTCCATTGTTGCTATAGAGCATAGCTCTCGAACTAGCACAGGGCGTCGCTGCTCCATCGTTTGCTACATTGAACTCGCTCCTAGTCTTCACATCTCGCAGAGAACACTCTACCATCTGGGGCTCAATCCGCCCATTGTGAATTCCCCTGCTCGGCGAGATAGCCCTCCCCTGAATTCTGTCCCCATTCATTTTGTTGGCCGCTGCTGTCACCCTGCTCTGAAAATCATGAAATGCCTTAGACAGTGTATGTGTTGCCGGCGAGGCAGCAGCCACGTTCATCTCCCCTGCCATCCCTCCACTTCAACGTCCAGCTCTTCGTCTCCCTCCTCGGACAACTTCACTAGTCGCTATCCTGATACGAGGAGGGGTCGTGGCCACAGACATGGGCGTGGGCTTTCTCAACCTGATTTGGGCTCGCCCCACTTCCCTGTCTCTCCAGTTATCACCCCTGGGCACCTTCACACTGCTCATATTTGCTTTCCCTGCTCGCTGAATCGGCCCACAATCACTGCCACCATTACAATTGAGCTCAAGGAGGAGCCCCCCGGTTCAGAAGCGGTGCTTCCTAGCACTGGCTTGGAGCATAGATTCGACGATAAGCTTTGCACTCCACCAAGCGGTAGCCTGGAGAGAAAATCTCCTAGCTATAGTGATACTCAGGACATTGGCCATGAAGTCAATCCAGACGACATTAAGTGAGGCTGCCACAGCATCAAAGACGACAAGCAGGAGGAGGAAGATGACCCTTATGCCTATGGCTGTCGTGTTGTTGAGGAACCCCCCTCATTCTCTCATGATTCTTAATCTGGTCAGAACTCACAGTTTCTTTCTTCACAGGTTTTTGGTTGGGTACACTCCTAAGCTCATCATGTTTACTAGTGCTTTGCTTCAGTTTTATGATACACTGTCAATGTTTCAAGGACGGTTTCCCCTGCGTGGGCGGCATGTTTTTGTATTTTTGGATGGGAACGCACCTAAGCTCATCATGCTTACTTGCTCTTGGCTTCTGGTCTTTGATACTTTGTCAATATTCCAAGGCTAGTTTCCCCTACGTGGGCGGCATTTTTTTGTCTGTCAGCAGGATGGTTTTTGTTTGAATGGTATGTCTGGTAAACTTTCTAAGTCATGTATATAGTGTAAGAATGCTGCTTCTATGGGCAAGCTCAGCTAAGGCCGCGGCCTCTTTCTAATTCATTTTTGTACAATAATAGATTAGTCATATTCAAAAAAAGAAAAAAATATTAAACCTAAGGGTTAATATTATAGACCCAAGGTATATGAACCCTAAGGTAAATATTATAAGCTCTAAAATAAACATGGTTGACAATTGTTGACCATGGTTGATTTTCATATTGAGAATATATTTGTCATAATGTGATGTTGGAGCATGGTTGATTTTCATATTGAGAAAAAGTTTTTCACAATGCGATGTTGGACCATGGTTGACCATGATAATAATATTTAATGTTATTAATATTGATAATTAATGTTAAAATTGATATTTATAAATATTAATAAATTAAAATTAAATATTCATATTCATATTAATTAATATTAATATGAATAATCAATATAAATAGTAAGATTAAAAATAATATTAAAAATTTATATTAAATTGATATAAATTTTTAATGTTATTAATTTTAATAATATTAATATTAAAATTTATTAATTAATATTGATATTAATAATATTAATAAATTAAAATAATAATAATAATAATAATTTTAAATTAAAATTTATTAATATTATTGTCAATACTAAATGTTGTTAATATTATTTATGAGCTTTAATATAAATATTATTTATATTAATAATGTTAATGCCATTAATAATAATAATAATAATTGTTGGACATTGGGTTCAACGCTCCCCGTGTGTTTCGCAACATGGACTAACCGCATCTCGTAGATCCTAACTTTGGTGATTGTAGCGGAGACTAATGCCTACGGTTTTGGTCTAACGACAATCGTGATTCCAACAAGTGGTATCAGAGCGACAGGTCTCGAGTTCGAAACTCACCCGGCTCGCATTGGGGGGGGGAGATTGTTGGACATTGGGTTCAACGCTCCCCGTGTGTTTCGCAACATGGAATAACCGCCTCTCGTAGATCCTAACTCTGGCGATTGTAGCGGAGACTAACGCCTGCGAGTTTTGGTCTAACGGTAATCGTGATTCCAACAATAATATAATAATTATTATTATGATTATTACTAATCAACATTAAAATTAAAATACTAATAATAATATTAAAATTAATATTAATATTTATATTCATTAATAGATATTCAAATTATTATTATTATTAAAAATTAAAATTAAAATATTATTAATATTTAATGTTATTAATGTTAATGATGTTAATACTAATATTTATTATTTAATATTAATATTCATAAAACAAAATATTAGTAATAAATAATATTGTAAATTAAAATTTAGTAATATTACTGTTAATATTATTTAGCAATATTAATGATAATATTATTTAGATTAATAATGTTAATATTTTTAGAATCTATGCTTCTGTGATCCATATAAAATTGTAAAATCTCTTTCGGTAATAATCACATATAATGGAACGTTGTCGACGCGTTTCGAACCAACCAGTGTGGTTCATCGTCAGGACTAGGTGAGAGATCAGATCAAATCAATAAGCTTAAATTGTGATGCAGAGACGTTTAAACAAAAATTGCTTTCAAACGTGTAAAGGGACATTTTTAATAATTTAAAATGTTTTTAATAAGTAACGGCTAGTTCCTCCTACTTTTAAACCAATTAATAAATTTATTCATTTAGTTAATAAATTATTAAACTTATTAGTTTTCATTATTTAGTAAACATATTAGTTATAAATTTTTTAAATTAAAGTGAGAGGTTAAAAAATAAGAAAAGAAAAAGAAAAAATAAATAAATAAAAATAAATAAATAAAAAATAAAAAATAAATAAAAAATATAAATAAAAATAAATAAATAAATAAATAAAAATATAAATATAAAATAAAAAATAAAAATAAATAAAAATAAAATAATAAAATGTAAATGTAAATAAAATATAAATCGAAAAATGAATATAGCAAAATAAAAATAAAATAATAATAGAATAAAATAAAAATAAAAAGAGAAAAATAAATAAATAAAAATAAAATATCAAACTTTCAAAAAATAAACTAAATAAATAAAAAATAAATAAAAATAACTAGATAAATAAATAAATAAATCAAATCAAACCAAATCAAATAAAAATAAAATAAAATAAAAATAAAATAAACTAAAATAAAATAAATAAAATAAAAATATAAAATATAAAATATATAATAAAAGAAAAAATAAAAATAAAATAAATAAATAAACAAATGCAAATAAATAAATTAAAATAAATAAATAAATAAATAATAATAATAATAATACAAAAAATAAATAAATAAATAAATAAAATAAAAATAAAAATAAAATCAAGGACATAAGGCAGGTATCCAACACCTGCTAATGTTCCAACCATTATCTCTGTTGAGATTAAGGGGTCTTTTTTCGATTTCTAAGGCCTCTCTTAACTTACGATGATGGAAATGGTCAATCCTAGCAATGACCTTCGCCTCTTCAATGCAAATATGATGGTTAGTCTTTTCTGCATGTTCAGCTAGGGCAGACGAGCGATATCTTCCATGCTTAATGTCAGCAGCATGTTCAAAAATTCTTTGATTTGTAGAACGACCAGTTTCGCCAATGTAAGGCATCCCACAGGAATAAGGAATGATGTAGACACCTTTCCCATCCCTAGGGTCAATCGGGTCTTTAACCGATTTGAGAGAGCAAGTTTCCTATAACTCCCACTATTCTCCAAATGATCTAACATCTTCATCCTATAATCCTCCTTGTTAAGGATGACAACCGCACCACCTTTGTCAGCTTTAAGAACAACAATATCCTTATTATGGTTTAAGGATTTTAGAGCTTCAAACTCAGGCTTGCTCAAGTTGCTCTTGGGTGGCTTGGCTTTTCTTAAGATAGCTGCACAATCTTGCCTAATAATGTCTTTGGACGAATCCGGCAAGTCTCTAATACCGAATTCAATGTCACAAATAATATCATGGATGGGTATTCTCCTGGGGGCTAAGGAAAAATTTAAGCCTTTCTCTAAGAGACTATAAACGGAAGGGTCAAAAGAGAATCTAGAGAGATTGACGACATTATTTTTAGAGTTATTATTAATATTATTAATCTTACTAATGGTATTATATTTTTATTAATAAACTTATCTTTATAATTATTACTATCACTCTTCTTGATAAAATCTTTATGTGTGTTATTATAATCTTGTTTAATAATAACATTATTATTCTTAACATTACAACCAATATTATCTCTACTATTATTATTAAGCCATTTATATTCTTTGCTTTCAAAGTCTTCTTCAATACCCAAATGAGATTGATTTATACTACCAAGGTTTCGATTTATATAATTAGAGCTATTCTTATAAAGATTAATTAAATTTCTAAAGTTAGAGTGAACGCTATTTAAATTGCTTTCAAAATTATTACAGGAATCTAGAATAGCGCTTCCCTCGTTTTTAAATAAGCAAGAATTATCCTCAAAGGAGGACGCGGAATTTAACGGTTCAGAAGAATGTGAAGGTTTTGAAATACCTGAAATGCCGTTGATTGCAGCGGATCCAACATTCATGTCGCCCGAACCTTCATTTGTAGACGTAGACACGGCAAGTACCGGAAACAAATCAGCGTTGAAAACTAAGCTTTGGCCCAATCGGGAATCCATCGAAGAATGATGCGAAATCGAAAGGGGAGATCCTATCAAATCGACCTACCCTTCTCCATCGACTGAGGATTCGGACAGCAGAAATTCCGGTTGTCCTTCCTTTATCATTCCCTCGGAATTATTCACATCAATGTCCACAGTAGAGTGATCAATGATTCAGGTTTCAGAATCAGCAGATGTCGGTTGTCCTTCCTTTGTCGTTCCCCCGGAATTATTCACACCAATGGCCACGCCAGAGTGATCATTGCATCTGGTTTCAGAAGCCGCAGGAGAAGAGACAACTCCAATCCAAGACCTGAGCGCTGATACTTGGTCGGCATTAACCCTGCTTGCGGACGAAACTGAAATATCACCAGAGTGAAACCTTCTTGAAAACTTCTGAAATTTTAACAGATGCTTCTTTTTCCATAACGCTTCCCACCGATTGGATTTAACTGCCGAACGAGCATCTATTAATGTCCATACAACCGCCGGAATCGAATTGGATAAATTCAGATGCCAAGACAATAGTTTTCTCGATAGGAGATCAAGGCTTCTTCTAACTCTGGAGATCTCACAATGAATGAGAGCAAGGCTGGCTTTTAAAAATAGATTCTGGTTCTGCGTAATATTAAGAGGATGATTAATTTTAGCAAAAGAAGGAATAATAGAAGCATCTCTACATATTTTTAGAAAGGTAAGATCTGATCTCAACTTAGAAACCCGCAAACGTGCACGTTCGAAATGATGAATATTTGTCACCAAGGCCTCACCGA
>CM076581.1:1572463318-1572527036 GCA_034641835.2 Pinus albicaulis
CCTTAACAATCTGGTATAATGAAAGAATCCACAATGCCATTAACTCCTGATATCTAAATGGAACTATAGAAGAAACTCAAAATGATATGTTGTAACACAGAATCTATCACTTTAAATTTCAGAATGAATTTATGGAGAGTTAGGAAACTCAAAATAATATGTTGTAAACATAGAATATGTTACTTTTAAGTTCCAGAGAGATTTTTTGAAGGGAGAGGAGTTGGAGTGAAGGAGTGAAAATTAAGGTTATTTAACTCTTACTCACAGACGTAATTAAGAGACCGTAAACTACTTTACTTCTCTTCATTCCAGGAAGAGAGAACACAAAATGGCACAAGAAAAATGAATCACCATCAACAGTTGCAGGAAACTTGATGCTTCTTTCGTTAATGCCTCAGAAAAGTAAGTACCAAAGTTTTAGTCTTCTAGAGGTCCAAAACTCAGAAACCTTTTCTTTCTTTTTGTCTTGCTTAAATACATAAAATACAGTTCGTAACTGCTAGAAATTCTTGAAACTCTTCGACTCCCTAAACTGTTAAAACTACTTATTACATTGCAATTAAGGACATCACTATAGCTTTGATCTCAAAAAACAATGAAAACAAATTAAAACTTGAAATATTATTCTTTTTGTTGAATCTCATTTGTTGTTGATGTGTCTCCCTCAAGTGCTGATGTGTTTTCCTGATAGATCAAACATCCTTGCCCTGCATTTCTTCCAGAGTTCAATATTTGTCTTTTCCACTTACTTTCATGTATTTTATGTTTCTGATGTGGTATTCTAATAGTTTTGCAATAACGCATCTTTACCTAACTTGACCAGCTGTTGCGTTTCCAACAGTGCCACCATGTGCTCCCTTTGCCCCTACTCTGCATATGCCTTTGCCTTTCAAACAATGTTATCATGTCTCCTTCAACCCGACTCTGCCTCTTCTACTCATGCCTACAACTTTCCATCTCCTCTTCTCCTTTGCTCTGCGTTGGGTCACTTACCTGAGTCCACTACCCGCGTTCACATTTCTTCATAAAACAATGCAACTGCACATAATCCTGGACTTTAAATAAATTCAAATTTTCCTTTGAAAACTATCACATACATCCATTTATCTCATTTCACATTTCAACATTTATAACATATTCCTCAGTGCCATTCCTCCTGAGCTTGGGATGTGCGATGTGTGATAAAGGTAGGGATGATGTGGCAAGTGGAGGTGGGGCCGATCGCAAATTGCAATCGACAATATGAAACCTTGTCGCACTTCGTATTTCGGCATTTATAACATATTCCTGAGTGCCATTCCTCCTGAGCTTGCGATGTGCGATGTGCGGTAAAGTTAGGGATGATGTGGCAAGTGGAGGTGGGGTCGATCGCAAATTGCAATCAGCAATATGAAACCTTGTCGCATTTCACATTTCAAAATTTATAACATACTCATGAGGGTCAGTCATCCTGAGCTTGTGATGTGCGATGTGCGATTGGAATATATTAAATCATAGTTGTGAGCTGCATCACGTTCGGCCCTTATCGTACTTCACATTTTAGCATTCATAACATATTCCTCAGCACCATTCCTCCTGAGCTTGTGATGTACGATGTGCAATAAAGGTAGGGATGACGTGGCAAGTGAAGGTGAGGAAATCTAACTCGACCCTGGCATGTAATGTTCTGAACGCGTCCATTGTCCTGACTCTTGAACTGTTCTACATGCGAATAAGCACGACTCCACCCACCTTCACATCTTCGCACATAATGTTAATACACCAACATATAAATCAAAAAATATTTTTCGATATACAAATAACATATATGCTTTCTTTGAGTGTTTTGATAAATATTTCAAAACTAAATGCAAATGAGCCACAACATCTGGCCCCACCTGGGGATAGTGATTTTTTCCATGAAAGCGCTAAGAACCGCAGATTGGTGCCTCATCCATTGGGCATGGAGTCAAATATTGCTTGGTGACATATGAAAAATGAGCAATCTGGTATTTACAATGGTGGAATGTTGACTTTTAATGCTCAAAATAATGCTTCAAATACTACCCATTCATAGACAGTTGTAGAAATTATCCATCTAAATCTTCTAGAATGAAAGTATTACTTGATCTGGCTTCAGAAATTCTATATGGACCATACAAGAGAGGTTCAAACTTACCATGTTTTCCTTTATCCTCCCTCCTAGTGTCCCATCTTAATACTAAATCTCCTGCTTGGAAGAGGATTTCTTTTGCTTTTCTGTCAAATATGGACTTCATCTTTGCCAGATAAGAAATCAAGTTGTCTCTAAATTTGTTTCTGTTTTCGCTTGATTCAATCACTTTGTTCAATCTCCTCACTAGATCATTAGTTTCTTCCTGAGCTTCTTGAAGGAAAGCAATCACTGGTTTGGACAACTGAGTAGGAAATAGTGCCTGAGTTCCATAAAGAAATTCATAGGGTGAATTGCCAATAGACCTCCTAGTGGTTTCTCGGACTGCCCAAAGAGAAAACTTCAACTTTGAATCCTAGTCTGTCTGGTTCTCAGTGATTGTCTTCTTCAAAATCCTAACCAAGTTCTTGTTCAAATATTTTGTCAACCCATTCCCTTGTGGGTGATATGCTGTGGAATGTGATAAGATTACATTATATGTTTCACAGAAATTAATGAATTGAACATAATTAAATACCTGAGCACTATCAGTTACAATATCGACTGAATATCCAAATCTTCTGAAAAAATTTTCCTCCAAAAATTTCATCACCACTTGGTCATTTTCCTTTTTGGTGGGTATTGCTTCAACCCACTTCGTGAAGTAATCAGTGGCACTTAGATTTAACTTTAATTGTCCATTTGATGGTGGATTGATCTCTCCAATAAAATCCAGTCCCCACTTCCTGAAGGGATCTTCTATGAATATAGGGATAAGAGGTAATGGAGCAAATCTTTTCTTCTGAGCAAACAACTGACATTTCTGACAAATTTCGACTAATATATATACATCTACAAACAGAGTGGGCCAATAGATGTTGGGTGCAGGAATTACACTTAAGAAAACTCCTCAAAACTTAATTTGTCAACCCAGGGGATTCTTAAACTTAGAGACGAAGCACAGGCAATGCCAGAGATGCTATGAATCTCCTTAATATAAATCCATACTTTCTTTAAAGGAAATATTACAGATTCAAATCAAAAAGAGAAAAGAAGGCAACTTGAATCATGAAAAAATAATCTAATACTGGAACAAGAAAGAATGCATTTGCAAGAGGGAATTAAAGATAAAAGGCAATCACTCCAGCTGATTATTGTTTAACTACTGAGTGTGTGTTTTTATTTAGCAGAGACACTTAGCAGTCTCATCAGATGGGCCCTTAAATCTGCTCCTTTAGAGATTTCCTTCTTGCACTAATCTGTCATGCACTTTCGTAGTCTGCTTGCACTAGTGCAAAAACAGAGATTTATGCAGAAGGTATAGATAGTGTCTTTACTAAAGGCTTTTTTTACTTCATGCAAGGGCCTGAACTTGTCCAGGTTCAAAGCACTCAGATCCCGTGGCAAGAAACTAGTTCTTGCACCAGATCAGAGCTTCCTGCACTTAGTATTTAATTCTTAAAATGAGTGCTTAATTATTGCAAATTCTATCATATTGTTAAATCAAATTGCACACATAAAAAGTGAATGTTTCTGATCTTAAAAAAGTGCAGGAATAAAGAAACAATCAATATACATTTATCCTGTCATAAGCATTTAATGAAAGAAAGAGGGTTTCAGGAAGTTAAACTAAGAGATTTTGTTGCATCACACCAACATGCACTAGTGCAGGTAAAGTTTGTTGCATCACTGACCAACGTGTTTTTGTGCACTACACTGTGCACTTAAATCCTTACAAAATCATTTTGTTTGGTTCATAGCCATAGGCTGTGTCTGCAAAAAATTCGTGGCTCTTCAAACCACGCAATCCCACTTTAAAACCTTGCCATACCCACATTAAATCAATACACCAACCATCGTTGCATTTACCTCTAGTTATGATTTGATTTGAATGAGCCTTGTCATCACAGCTCTTCACCCGTGAAATGAAAGGAGGTCCCCACCATGCCAACACGACAAATCATCAACCAATAGCGTGCCTATCGCATTTCTTGGGTGTACAATCAGCCCAACATAAAATGGATGCGATAAGGCTTTGTCAAATATGCTTGAAGATTGTTTTAAGTCCACCGGGCTCCACCTCCAGCAAATGGGAGGTCGATCACAATCTCTCATTGTCTAGTTAACAAGGACAAAGATGGATGCGATAAATATCACTTAACATTTTTGTATAAAAACTCTTGAGATCCGCAAAAAGCATATTGTATTAATGTTTTAGGCTTTAGGCTTTAAAGTTTAATGTTTTATGATGCCGTGGTGATATAAAGTTAGTTCTTTTTTTTTAAACTTAGATTATATATTTTTTAAGATATATATATATATATATATATATATATATATATATATATATATATAAAGATATTTTGTTTTAATTTTTTTTGTAATAGTTTAAAATGCCATATATATGCTCGAAGGAAAAAAGAAAAATGTGGGACTGTGAATTTTTTTTAAGGGGACAGAAAGCAGTTAGTTGAATGTGTATTGTTTTTTAGCCTGAAGGCAGAAACACAAAAAAAAAAGTAGTGACTATGTGTATTTTTTAGAAACAGAGTATTATGACAGTGAGTCATTTTTTGAAGACAAAGTGCAAGAAATAGAACAGTGTGTTTGTAGCAGCTTGTTTCTTTTATGAAAAGGCAGAACAACAGTTCTGTGGCAACACTGTAATATTTTTTTTTTAAGTTTAATGAAATAGTGTTTTTTCTGCATCTCTATCCATATTATTTCATTAATTCTATGTTGAGTTGTGGAATTTTATTTCCTCTATGTGTTTGGAATCATTCTGAAATCCCAACATGGTATCAAAGCCAGTCCAGGCTCTTTAAATTTTTCAAAGAAGCTGAAGGAAGAAAGAAAATTTTTTTGTTGAAGCTTTTGACTAGTAGAGTGAAGGCTCAGCAAAAACAAGGTATTTATCTAAAACAGAGTTTTTGTTTGGATAAAAGAATACAGTCCAGAGAATTGTAGAAGGAAGTCTCTTGAAGACAGAGTTTGTCTCCTAAGTAGAGTGAAAGTTTTTTTAAAAACAAAGTCAAGTTTTTTAAGCATAGTTCAGTAAGCTAGCCATGGCAGGAGCCATCACAAGCACGAGTATGGGAAATACTCAACTCCCACAGTTTAATGGGAAGAACTATGACTATTGGGCAATCACAATGAAATCCCTTTATCCTCTCAAGATTTATGGGAACTTGTTGAAGATGGTCTAGAAGAGCCAGCAAATGAACAAGCATATAATGCCTTAACATAAGCAAAGAAGGATTTGCTAAAGAGTAATAGGAAGAAGGACTCAAAATCCATCTTCTATCTCTTTCAAGTAGTGCATAAAAGTGTATTTCCAAATATTGTAGCAGCAAAAAGGTCCAAGGATGCATGGGATTCCCTCCAGAGAGCCTACCAAAGTATCGAGAAGGTAAAGACAACAAAGATTCAATTAATGAGAAGGGATTTTGAAGTTATTTGCATGAAGGATTATGATACAATAGACTCATTCTTCACTTTGTTGATTGGGTTGGTTACCCAAATGAGATCTCATGGAGAGACAATATAAGAAAGAAAAATAGTGGAGAAAGTGTTGAGGAGCTTACCCTCAAGATTTGATGTGATAGTCACAACCATTGAAGAGACAAAGGATCTCTCAAAGTTTATAGTTGATGAGCTTCATGCATCATTGATGACACATGAAAAAAAATTGGGTAGAACAACAAAATCATCTTTGGAACATGCCTTCAAGACCCAAATGTCCTTTGGAAGAGGAAGAGGTCAAGGCAGAGGAAACTATAGAGGAAAATCAAGAGGCAAAAGCCAAAATAGAGGAAGAAACAACCCTGCAAATACAAGTGGAAGGGGCAGCAATCAAAGTCAGAATCAAGGCCAAGGCAGCAGCGAGAAAAGTGGACAAAATCAAGCACCTAGACAAAGGTATGATAAATTCTAAGTCCAATGTCATTATTGTAAGAAGTATGTCCATTATGCCAATAAATGTACGAAGAAATAGAGTGACATGGGTAGTAGACCCAGTGCTAATTTTACTAAAGAAAATATCAGTCAAGAGAAGTTGTTTTTAGCATGTAATATGGCTGAAGAAAAGAATAATGATATATGGTTTCTAGATTCAGGATGTAGCAACCATATGACTGGAAACATTTCTATGTTTTCCATGATTGATGAAATTTTAAAGTCTCAAGTAAAATTGGGAACATACAGTAAGGTCTCTGTCATGGGAAAAGGAAAAGTTAGTGTGTTGACAAAGAAATGAGATAGAAAAACATAACAGATTTTTATTATGTGCCTGGTATGAAGTGTAACCTTTTGAACATTGGATAGCTCATTCAGAAAGGCTACAACGTTTTCTTTGAAGATGATGTATGCACCATCATGGATAAACCACCAAGCAAGTAATGCATTGCACAAGTGATGATGACAAGAAACATAATGTTCCCTCTCAAAATGAGAGAAAATTTGAAGAAAGGAGCTGAAATGGTAGCAGTGACACAAGAGACTTACCAAAGAGAAGCAAAAGATGAAAACTAGTTATGGCACCTGAGATTTGGACATCTCAACTTTGGAGGTCTGATTCATTTATTGCATAGGAAAGGAATGGGAAAAGGATTACCATTGATTGAGAAAACAGACAGCCTATGTGAAGGTTGCATCTTGGGAAAACAACACAGAGAAAGTTTTCCATCAGGAAAGAGCATAAGGGCAAATGCACCCTTATAAATTTTTCATTCATATTTGTGTGGACCAATGCAAACACCATCATTAGCAGGCAGCCACTATATGCTGACCTTTATTGATGATTACACAAGAAAAACATGGGTTTATTTCTTGAAGTTGAAGAGTGAAGTGTTTGAGAAATTCTGCCACTTTAAAGCTCTTGTTGAGAATCAAAGTGGGCAGCATATCAAGGTCTTAAGAACTGATAGAGGAGGTGAGTATATCTCCAAATAATTTATGCACTTTTGCAGATAAAATGGAATTCATAAGCAATTTACAACAAGGTATACACCGTAGCGAAATGGAGTTGCTGAAAGGAAAAATAGAACCATCATGGATACGGTAAGAAGTATGTTGAAGGAAAAAAAATTTCCAAATGAATATTGGGTTGAAGTTGTACATTGTGCAACACACATCTTGAATAGATGCCCAACCAAAGCTGTAATGAACAAAGTTCCTGAAGAGCATAAAATAGTTTGTCACCCACATGAGAGTTTTTGGTTGTGTGGCTTATGCACACATTCTAGATCAGCTAAGAAAGAAGTTGGACGGTAAGGGGGAGAAGTGCATATTTGTTGGATATAGTGAAGAATCCAAGGCATATATATTGTATAACCCATCCACCAAGAAGTTCATGATAAGTAGAGATGTGCAATTTATTGAGGAAGAAGCTTGGGATGGAAGCATTGAGAAAACAATGAATGTAAAGAGTTGTTTGTCTCATGATAAAGATGAGGAAGAAATGGCTGTAAGACATCCCTCATTAGCAGCACCACCTCCACCAACACAAGGACAACAAGAGACACCACAAGAAAGTATGAGAACACCCTTGAGAAATGATGACAGTGCTTCTCCAAGCACATCACAAGGAGCAGATTTGAGTGCTTCTACAAGCACAACTACACCAAGTGAAAGAGGAACTAGATTTAGAAGTATGAATGAAATCTATGAACAAGAAGTAGCAAATGAAGGTATGAAATCTTTATTTGCATTATATTGTCATGTAGAAGATCCAATTCATTTTCAAGAAGCTGTAAAAGAGAAGAAATGGATAGATGTTATGGATGAAGAAATAAATTCCATAGAGAAGAATAAGACATGGGAAGTGGTTGATCTCCCAAAATGTAAGGAAGTTATTGGAGTAAAATGGGTTTATAAAACCAAAAGCAATGTTGAAGGTAAGATTCAAAGGCACAAAGACAGACATGTTGTTAAAGGCTACAAGTAGCAACAAGGAAGAGGTTATGAAGAAACATTTGCACCGGTTGCAAGAATGGAAACAATAAGAGCAGTGATATCCATAGCAGCACAACACAAGTGGAAAGTTTACCAAATGGATGTGAAATCAAAATTCCTAAATGGAGTATTGATGGAAGAGGTTTACGTTGAACAACCTCTGGGTTATGAGAAAAATGGCCAAGAGCATAAAGTATGTGGATTGAAGAAAGCTCTGTATGGGCTGAAACAAGCACCAAGAGCATGGTACAGTAGGATAGATGCCTATCTACTAGAAAATGGGTTTAAAAAATTTGAAGGAGAACCCAAATTATACATCAAGGATAAATATGGTAAGATGATGATTGTTGTTTTGTATGTTGATGATGTGATATTCACAGGTAATGATTCTTACCTCATTGAGAATTTTAAACAGTCATGAAGGATGAATTTGAGATGATTGATATGGGATTGCTGAGATACTTCTTAGGAATAGAAGTAGAGAAAAATGAAAATAAGATTTTTATCTCTCAAGCTAAATATGTGAAAATGATGTCTATGTGTTTCTTATGTATATTTTAATATTATTCATCATAACAGGACTGTTATACAACTTATGCATTGCAGAGTTCTAGATTTGGGATATTATAGTGGTATTAGAGCTGCCATCTTCGCTTAGCCTATGGATTTCAGATCCAATCAGAAAATAAGAAGGAGAGGAGAAAAAAATTATGGAGAGGATGAGCTTACTCTCATCCATTTTCAGATCCAAGAAGAAAGAAGAAGAGAAATGCATTGAAACTCCAAGAGGGTTTCAAGGAGGAAAGAATTGCAGTGAGACCTCTAGAAGGTTTCGAGAAGCAGAAGAAGATGCATGCACTTCCTATTCTCATAGAGGAAGTGAAGAGCAAGGAGACCACTTAGAGCATGAAATCTTGAGTGTGTATTTGGCAGAATACAAGTGCCAACCTAGGGCTTCCAAAGAGACCCTAGATTTTCCTCAGTTTGTTCAACTGAGAGAAGAAAGAAGATCTTGCAGCGAAGTAGAAATCAAGGGCAATAGATTCCTGTGGTCTAAATTTGATGGGTCAACTACAGCAAGAGCTTGGGAAAGAAATCTTGAGGCATTATTCCTACTTCATCCAGTGGAAGAGAGGGAGGCAGCAGAAATTGCAGCGCTGCACCTAGAGGGTGAAGCCAATACTTGGTGGTGCAAACACTTAAGCCACACAAGAGTGACTTCTTTTTCTGAGTTCACTCAAGAGCTGATTAGAACTTTTGATGAAGAGAGATCAGAGAAGAGAGGGTCCACACTACCACGAGAAGAGACAAGTACCAACACTATCACAGCCTTGGAAGAGCAACTTTCTACATCAGTAGTTGGGGCAGCCATTACATTATAGGGAGGAGCCTTCGTAGCTCTACAAGAGGTTCCCACATCTCACCAAGGTATGGGAAGATTTCCACTTTTACTTATTGCAGCAAATCTTTCTAAAAGTTGTGGAAATATGTTTTCATATGGCCCAGGATCAAACATTGTTGCTGGGGTAGAGAAGCAATATTGCACTGTGTTGTGCAAGCTTGAATGGTTCAAGAAAGAAATGAACCATCATCCTCTTGGACCCTTGTTGAGTTGCACTCAACCCTTGAGGTTGGAGTGTGATATTTTGGAGGATGACATAAACTTTGAGAAGGAGTATGAGGCAACAACTTTGTCATTGGAAGGACTATCAGCGCTGTCAAACAATAGCAAGGAAGAGGCTTTACCTTTTTCACCTTTGGATCTTGATAGATTCAAGATGGCCATGGACATGAGATCTTCTCTAAGATATCTCCAAGGAAATTAATTACAACATTTCATGGCATGCAAAAAAGAGGAACTGATTTTGGAGGATGATAGCCTACATGGGGAGAATGCCAAGGTAAAGAATGACAGAAGGCATCCACATGGTGTTGAGTGGATGTGGGGGAAGAGCAAGAGGCTGGTGAGCCACTTGCAAATTTATGATAGAGGGCATCAAGAGGCCAAACTATGTTGGCTGCTCTTGAGAGAAATTGACCATCATGGGACATATCCTTTTTCCAAGGGTATGTGGGAGAAGAGTACTTGGCAGAGTACTTGCATCATGGGGCAGCAAGGAGTGTGGATGCATTGTGATGATGAAATCATTATGTATTCACCACATGAGTCATATGATGGAGGTATGGTGAGGCAACAAATTCAATTGTTGTTTTGGAGGATTGGGAGAGAGCAAGGGCAGATTTGCTCTCACACTTGGCATGATGCTGCAGGAGTAAGGGATGGCACTAGCATAGTGTAAGGAGCAGCACCTCCATCTTGGGAGGATCTCTATATACATAGCAGCATTTTGGGAAGAGTCTTTGACACCATCTATGTCAAAGAATTAAGCTTTGAGTTGACAGTGGTTCTACTCCAAAGGCTAGCAGCGCTGTCACTTGGGAGCTTGGATTGCTTGCTGGAGTGTTCTCAAGACCACTTCACAAGTAATACACCTTGGAGGCATGTAGAAGATGGGCATGAGAAAGTAATGGATGAGAGTATCCATTACTATGTTTTTACCTTCTTGGCTTGGATTCACAAGCACAAGGAGAGAGATCTACATGCAACATTTGTGGACTTTCCTTCCATGCATTTTTATGCATACCATCCCTCAATGGAGGAGTTCACTCGGTAGGGAATTCAATTGAATGTATATCAACATATGGAGAGATGCACAACTCGGAAGATGAAGAAAAGGTTGGCATAACCACTTCCCTACTCACTTTTAGCAAGGGAAAATTTGCACTTGAGCCATTTTAGCTCAATGACCGAAGTACATGATGGAGGAGGTAAAATTTTGTTTTGTATTTTACATTTCCTTACCTATATGAGCAGCATATCATACCAAGAAGGATCTTTCCTTCTTGCATATTATATTTTTATGTACTTGAGGCCACTTGCAGTTTTTATGATGGCCATTCTATTTCTGGATTGTGGGGGAATGCCACATGGTTTTCGGTGTGCATCATTGGCACCAAATTATGCTTTCATGTTTCTATTTTGTAAAATGAATGTGGCAGAAAAAAAGTGGCTGAAAAGACACTTGTTGCACTATGTATTGAGGCAGGAAAAGAATGCCCTATGTTGGTTCCATGTTTGGGACTATGTTCTACCTCCTTGTTTTCATATGTTTATGCTTCCATACTATGCTGCTAAAACATTGATTGTAGGAAGCACCATTGGAGGAGTGGCACAAGAGGTGGAGAGGCCCAATGAAAAGATGGTTCTTCACATTATACAAGCTGCTTTCAGAAAGAACAAGGGGCAGACCTTGATTGCCATGCTTTACATCTTTCCTTCAAGTGAGAGGACTCATTTGGGAGGTTTTAGTTCTTTGGGGAGACACCTCATGGGTGTTGGATTTGATGGGGTGGCTTGGGTCTTTCTTGAAGACCGTTATATCTCAGCCATATATCAGCATTAGCCCCATATATATCATAAGTGGAGAGAGAAGCAACAAGAGATGCACATTTTAACTCCACACAATCAACTATGCAGCCCACCTTTCTTGCAGGAGCACAAGGTGGAAGAGATCCTTCATGAGTTTCCATACTGGAGGGTGACTCATTTTGTTTGGTTGATAGCTTGGGGAGGAGAGATTCAAAGGGGGATGATGAATCCCAATCTATATCAGCCCTCATGCTTCAAGAGGACCTACAAATAGCCCATTGTTTCTTCCATGGATGTTTCATTGTCACACAGCATTAGCTATTTGGGATGCTTCCCAAAATATGGCTTGCACACTTTGGAGGGGCAACTTGGAGATATATTGATGATTCAGCACCTTGATCCTTGGAGGATTTCATCTTATGAGGTTTCTGTAGGGGAGAAGAGAGTGATCTTCAGTCCTATCCTTGCAGTTGCTTGAGGACAAGCAACATTTGGGAGGGGAGGACTGTAATATTCCAAATTTTGCACATAAGAAAATTGGAATATTAGATTTTTCTACTTTCACCTAGGAGAGGAATAAATGGGTAAGGAGGCCCATGAATAATAAAATATGAATAAATTCCACCTTAGTAAGGGAAGAGATCACATTAGGAGCTGTATTTACACTTCCAAGTGTGAACAAGGACATTTTTAGATAGAGACATAGTCAAGTTTGACTAAGTCAACAACCATTCTTGAGGAGGAAGAAATAGTCAAGTAAACTAGCTCAATGTGAACAAGGATCAGCCTAAACAAACATGTGAGAACCTAATTGAATATACCTTGGTGTGAACAGAGGCATTTCAGGTGGATTGGTTCCAGTTGACCAAGTCAACAGCGCTGTCACAAAGAGGAGGGAAGCTATCTACGACAGCGCAGTTTTGAAAGAGGAAGCTTCATGAAGAAGTCACCTCAACTTTGTGTGGGGTCTGGGTTGAGGAGGCTCACCAAAGATAAAATGAAGGCATAGCATAAAAGGAGAATTCATTCATGTATTCAGATATTTTTTTCTTGAGACCACTTGCATGCTTCAGCTGTTTAGCCAAAGTTGTTGCACTACTTAGTGCAAGGAATTCCTGTGCGGGAATTCCATCCTCTCTTTGGATCAACTTGCTTAAGGGATCAAGAGAGAAGGATTTGAGCTTAATTTCAGTATTTGGCTTGGGTCCATTCATCCACTTTCAGCCACAACGCAGTCTCCTTCAAAAAATTGCGTCCTTTATGCAGCAGCAGCAGCAGCACAGTTGTACCCTTTGATTTAATGCAAATCCTTGAGGAGGAGGTGCTCATTTCCCTCCGGGAGTTCTAATAAGAGGCCTAGGGCCATATATTTGTATTATTCTAATATTCATGTCATGTACAACCATGTTTAATACATAGATGCAGTAACTGCGTTATTTTCTACAGTACTGTTTGTTATTCATGCATTTTTCCAGAAACCTTTGCCGGGTGTCTTTTTATTTGTATAAATGATGTCAAACCTCTATTTATCTGCCATTTGATTAATATAGACTTCATATCAGACTTATTTCATCATTTTCTGTAGGAACCCTTATGGGAATTACGCTCTCACTGTATTCAGAAATTTCTGTTTAGTAAAGTCATGGGAAATCATTGTTTTCTAGCCTAGTCGGGAAAGGAAGAGATGTTTAATGTAGCTAGAAGCATTAGTTTGAGCTGAAATTCAGAGCATAAGTCCCTCATGACCTAAGCTATCATAACCAACTGTTTCCCCTACTTATTTTTACGCTCACTTCTGAAAAAAACCTTTTTAGGGCATAAAACACCCTTTTTCCCCACTTTCCGGATCATGGAACGAAGTACCAGTGGCTGTTGTAGCTAAAAATGATGTATATGTGTTTCTTATGTATATTTTAATCTTATTAATCATAACAGGACCGTTATATAGCTTATGCATTGCAGAGTTCCAAATTTGGGATATTACAACCAACCATCGCTACATTTACCGCGAGTTACGATTTGATTTGAATGATCCTTATCATCACAACTCTTCACCCTCGAAATGAAAGGAGGTCCCCACCATGCCAACATGACAAACCATAAACCAATAGCATGCTTATCACATTGCGTGGGTGTATAGTCAACCCAAGAGAAAATGGATGCGATAAGGCTTTGTCAAATACGCTTGAAGGTTGTTTAAAGTCCGTCGGGCTCCACCTCCAGCCAATCGGAGACCGATCGCAAGCTCTCATTTTCCAGTCAGCAAGGACACTTAACAGTTTGTATAAAAACTTTTGAGATCCGTAAAAAACATATTGTATTAATGTTTTAGGCTTTAGGCTTTAAAGTTTAATGTTTTATGATGTTGTGGTGATATAAAGTTAGTTCTTTTTTTTTTTAAATTAGATTATATATTTTGTAATATATATATATTGTAAATATTTATATTTACAATATATATATAAAGATAGTCTGTTTTAATTTTTTTTGTAATAGTTTAAAATGCCATATATTTGCCCGGCAAAAATAAAAATGTGGGACTGTGAATTATTTTTAAATGGGACAGCAAGCAGTGAGTTGACTGTGTATTGTTTTTGAGCTCAAAGGCAGAAACACACAAAAAAAACACTGAATGTATGTATTTTTTTTTAGAAATGGAGTATTATGATGACATTGAGTCATTTTTTGAAGACAGAGTGCAAGAAATAGAAAGTAGCAGTTGTTTTTTTATTATGAAAAGCCAGAACAACAGTTCTGCGGAAGCACTATAATAGTTTTTTTTTTTTGGTTTAATGAAATAGTGTTTTTTCTGCATCTCTGTCCATCTGATTTCATTAATCTCTGTGTTGAGTTAAGGAAATTTATTTCCTCTATGTGTTTGGAATCATTTTGAAATCCCAACAGGAGAGGCCAAGAATTATGATACATATTCTACCATGGAGCCTAGGAATCAAACCTAAACATAAACCCAACCCCATCATCATGGATTACTCTACCTGTTATCACAAGAAACCTTGTTTGCACTGGAGTGTTGATTCATATTCAACAAATGGCATGGCATTTGCAAGTGATTTTTTTCTCCTCAGAAATTGAATTTCCTTGATCAGTTCCAAGAATCGGCCATAGTCCTCACCGGGGATACAGCGTCCTCCGCCTTGCCCAAATGGAACTTTTAGGAGGAGTAGTAGCCGAGGCCACTTTAGAACTATTCCATTTCCTTCGCACCATGTAAAGCAACAATATTTTGATTGATACCGACCCTGATATAACGAAAAGACCCCAGAAGTGTTGAACTTGAAGTTGGCTCGTTCTTGGCTGATCACTGTATTTGCTGCCATCACTGTCATGGTAATAAGGCAACCAATGTTTTTGCATCGTGTGGAGTTGGCCTTTTTCTGATAGCTCTAGTATTCTTATAGAAATATCCTTTACCAGTTCATAATGCACATGATCAAACGCCTGCCCAAATTAACAGGTTATCAGTATGCACAAATAAACTTCAAAATAGTCATGAATAGTAATTTTTATGAAGGTTTGGGAGACTAAAATCAAATTACAGATTCCTATATTAATCACTTATGAATCCCCAATTTAGTGGGATGAACATTTGGCTAGCGAAGGCGAGACGACAGCAATGTTTGGCCACAAGAGATTTCATGTATGGAAGTTCGTCTACAACAACACCCACATCACCTATAGACAACACGTTATAATAATTATCAGCTTTTCTTCTTAGAGACACTAGTCTGTGACTGGCGATTCCGTAATATTCTATAAATGAATCTGTGGGTAGGAATTTATTTTGGTACCCAATTCTTACGTTGCTCTCCACCACACTTCTGAGGTCTTTGAGTGTTGGTTCTAAACGTGAGACTGTTAAAATAACCGATAAATTTTCTTTATAGCATGAATACAGAACTCCAATAACAAAAATCCAGGCCACAACCACAACGCGCGCCATAACAGTTCGAATATCATCTGCTATCCTGATTATTTTTCAATCAAAATAAATAAAAACAAGAGAAATAGATAAGAGAATGAAGGAATTTGCGATAGAGAAGAAACAACGCAACTTACCCTGATTAGCAAACCAAGTTGAAAAGCCAAACCTGCACACAAACAAGGCTAGTTAAATAGAGCGCGTTTTCTAAGCCCTTGTATGGCCGCCATGACTATTTTGTACATATAATATAGGCCATGGGCAAAGTTGTTACTTACCACAATACATTTCCAAATTGCTTTCTTGGCTTCCCTTGGAAGCGTGGATTTTTTCTGCGCTCCAAGAAATAGACCACCATTCTTCCAAAGAAGAAAGAATCTAGTTGTTAGTAGCTACATATCAGTTAAGCGCATTTGAGCCAGAGGAGTTATGGGATGGGTGACCTCCTAGGAAGTCCTTGTTACAGGAAGTGATGATTAACCCTATGTGATTTATTTCACTAGTTTCAATCCCACTTCTTCACCCCTCTGAGCATCACCTAATGCAATGAGTGCTAAATAGACTATTCAAAAATCATGAAAATTTAGTCACTTTCACGACTACCTCTCATGAAAATCATAATAGATGAATAACTTAGTTAAAGCAGTTGAATCCCAAACATAATATCTAATAAAATGATAATTTGATTTTTCTCTAACTACTACAACATGTAAATCAAATAAAATTTAACTTTATTAATACTTATAGTAAATTAACTTTATGAAGAAGGAAAATTTACCCTAATTACTCCAACATGTAAATCAAATATGAAAATAAATATATTTATATCTTTAAAAATAAGATAAGTAAAAAATGAGTTTTATAAACCATTAATTCTTAAAATTTCCTTTTCAATATCCTCAAAATTCATACCTATCCTTGCATGTTAACCTTCAAGGCCATTGAGGGCCCACATATCTGTGTGATATGTTTGGAGGGATCGGAAAATCCAGATCATCTTCAAAATTCATAACTATCCTTGCATGTTAACCTTCTATGTAATATTCCTAAATTAGCATGAAGCTAATAGGAATATTATTAAACTTTAAAAATATATTTAGATGAATAAATGTACAAAGGAGGTTATTCAAACTCCTAATGAAGAATAAATCAATGCCAAATATGAAAAGAGATAAATCTTGGCTATGTAAATAAGCACCCTTATGTGTGAAAGGGGCTAATCAATTTGACTGGGTCAACTTTGACCAAATCTACAGCACTGTATTGGAGGAGTGCTCATCATTAAGGCACAACGTAATTCTAGTTGAAGATCTCTTGTGTGAAAAAGGATGAGTCCAATGAAAGTGGTTTATGGTTTTGCACACTCTCATCTTATAAAAGGAAGGGGAAGGAAGCATGAGAGGTTTGTTTATCATATGATCTTGTATATTATCTGTTTAGACCATATAGCTCTCTTGGTTGTTTAGCCTAGATTGCACATGCTGTTTGGCATAGGAATTACCTATTTAGGAATTCCTCCTCTTCCCATGGAGTAGCTCTTGGGAGAGTTTGTATTGCAAGGTCCACTATCTAGCTTGAAGGCCAAGCTTCTTCTTTCAGTTACAACTCAGATCCAGTGAGGGTTTGGTTGTCTTTTCAAGTTGCAGAACTTGGAGATACTAGATCTGCTCAGATCTAGATTATACTAGTGCCTCTTCTCAGTGAGTGTCTTTTAACCTCCTGGAAGAGTGCATTAGCTTTTGAGCTTCAGATCTAGACTTTGGCATTAGGCCAGATCATTCTCAGAGCCTACAGCGCAATTTCTATCCAATATTTGTGTTATTCTTGTAGGTGGTGTTGTAGGGAATTGGGTGCACCATTTGGAGAGCTGGTTTCTGAGTGTTGGGGATCTACCCTTCACTTTGAGATCCATTGGAGGAGATCTACACATTGTACTTTTTAGATCTGATCTGCATATTCTGAATACTTCAGCATTTCTGAATATTTCTGCAGATCTGATTTCTTAGATCTCAGATCTACTGCTTATGCTTGGTGTAAACCCCAAAATTCAAAGGGGATCTGAAAGAGGAGCTCTTATAGTGCATGGATCTGATATAGATCTGGCTTTTTATGCACAGATCTACTCTAGATCTAACATGTAACCTACAACAGTCTGCAGCTTAATAAAATAACGTTGTCTAGGCAGTTTCAGTCATTTATGTGGTTGCAGCCCCTCTTTTGAGGGTATTTATTCTGTTTATAACTTGTATTTTCAGCTATGCATTTGAAAAACCCCCTTGTATCACTTAATTGCTGCTGTAAATAATATTAAAGGACATTTTATTGGCCTCCTGCTCTTGTTCTGCAGAAACTACATTATTTTCTAAGCAGATTTGATTATTGTTGCTGCAGTCCCTTTTGGGGAATTTTCCAAGAAAACTAGGTGTGGGAGATCTGTTTAACCCCCTATAAGGATTTCCTTTTTATACCCTCTTGGATTTAGGACTTAGATACTCAGATCTAAGGGATCCAAGCGCTGGTTTTCATTTATTTGCATACATTACTGGAAAATACGTTTTTTAGTCATGCATTGCTGACAGATCCCATTTTTGGATATTACATTCTAGGCCATTGAGGGCCCACGTATCTGTGATATGTTTGGAGGGATCGGAAAATCCGGATCAACTTCTACTTTCCTTATTGGAAATATTAATTGAACCACTGGAGTAGCAGAGTTTTTAATGAGATAGGAATTTGAAGGACAACAGGTGCTGCAAATCTCTCATCGTTGCCCACACTCCATCAAACATTAAAAATATGCATTCAAAACCTGCAAGTTTTTGTTTACGGTCGTAGGCATGTATTTTCGACATTGAAAAACCATTCTTCACTCCATGCAAACCCAGTTTTTAAACCTACTCCATGCCGCCTCTTAATACCTACACCAACCACCGTAACTCTTACCGCCATTTTTGTTTTGACTTAATTCAAACGAGGCCACGTCAAGTTCACGGAGGGCCCACATTCCAGCACAACACCAACATCCAGTAGATTTTTATCGCGCAGTTTTGGAGCTGATGTCATAAGAACCTTTTGGTATGCGATAATTTCATCAAATAAAGTTTACGTTTGGTATGAAGTCCGGTAGGTCCCATCTCCGACCAATGGGAGAGCGAACGCATGGATTTGGTGCCTTACGTCAGTAGGACCATTTGGTATGTGATAAGTTTATACAAAAGAATTTAATTTTTGGTTTTAAATCCGCAATTAAGGTTGAAGACATTTGATTAGAATGGTTAATGTTTTTGTTTTATACGGTCATTGTATATTAAGGTTTCAAAACCTTTATGTATTAACATTTAAAAAAAAGTGTCGTAACATGTTTTATGAAAATTCCTTTTGACTTGGAATATAAAATATATGTTTTTTTTTTTAATATATATTATAAACATTCAAATGTTTATAATATATATATATATATAAATTAAAGTCATGTTATGTTATATATAAAAAAAAAGGGCCGAAGGCATATATATATACTGTTGTATATATTTTTTTAAAGAATAGAGTATGTAAAAAAAAAAACAGAGTGTGTGACTCTGATTTGTAAAAATAGAGAGAGTAATAAAAATGCCCAAGGGAAAAAATAGATTTTGAACTATGGTTGTGTATTAAAAAAAAGGAGACAGAGTGTGAAAGCATAGAGTTGCTGAAATTGCCAGAAGACTGAAAAGCAAAGTTTTTTTACTGTGTGTATTTTGAGACAGAGAACAAATTTGTGAAGAGAACACTGTGTGAGCAACAGTTGGATTTTTATTTTTTAAATACCAGAAAAATAGTTCTGTGGCATCACTGTAATAGTTTTTTTTAAGTTTTTAATGAAAGAAAGTTTTTTCTGCATCTTTGTCCAGCGTTATCTCCATTAATCTTTGTGTTGAAGTTGGGGAATTTTTATTCCTATGTTGTTTGGAATACTTTAGAAATTTCAACATGGTATCAGAGCTAGTCCAGGCTCTTTGAAGTTTGTCAAAGAAGCTGAAGGAAGGATTTTTTGAAGCAATTCTCCAGCAGTGTGAAGGCTTAGCAAAAGTCCAGGTATTTGCAAAAAAAAATGTTTTTTTTTTTTTTTTTTTTTTTTTTTTTTTTTAAGTGCAATCCAAAGAAGTCTTTTGAAGATATAGTTTAACTCTCAAGCAGTGAGAAGGTTTATTTAAAAGCACAGTCAATTTTAGTGCATAGTTCAATGTGCTAGCCATGGCAGGAGCTAGCACAAGCGCAAATATTGGAAATACTCAACTTCCACACTTCAATGGGAAGAACTATGACTATTGGGCAATCACCATGAGAACCTTGTTTGCCTCTCAGGATTTATGGGAGCTTGTTGAAGATGGTTTTGAAGAACCAACAGATGAAAATGCCTTTAATGCCTTGACATAGGCAGAGAAGGATTTGCTGAAGAGCAATAGAAAGAAGGACCCAAAAGCCCTCTTCTATCATTATCAAGCAGTTCATGAAAGTGTGTTTCCAATGATAGCAGTAGCTAAGAGGTCTAAGGATGCATGGGATACCCTCCAGATTTCCTATCAAGATATGTAGAAGGTGAAGAAAAAAAAGCTACAATTGCTGAGGAGAGACTTTGAAACTCTCTGTATGAAAGAGTCTGATAACATAGACTCATTCTTCACACATGTGATTAGGTTGGTTACCCAGATAAGGTCTCATGGAGAGACACTTGAAGAAATAAGGATAGCGGAAAAAGTGTTGATGAGCTTACCCTCAAGATTTGATGTAATAGTCACAACCATTGAAGAGACAAAGGATCTCTCAAAGTTTATTGTTGATGAGTTTCATGCATCATTGATGACTCATGAACAAAGATTGGGTAGAACAAAAAAATCATCTTTGGAGCATACCTTCAAGACCCAAATGTCCTTTGGAAGAGGAAGAGGTCAAAGCAGAGGAAACTACAGAGGAAAAGGAAGAGGTAGAAGCCAAAACATAGGAGGAAGAAGCAGCCCTGCAAGTACTCATGGAAGGGGAAACAACCAAAATCTGAACCAAGGCCAAGGTAGTAGCCAACAAGGAGGACAAAATCAAGCACATGGACAAAGGTATGATAAGTTCCAAGTCCAATGTCATTACTGTAAAAATTATGGCCATTATGCCAATGAATGTAGGAAGAAACAGAGTGA
Organism: Pinus albicaulis; assembly: GCA_034641835.2. Taxonomy (NCBI): domain Eukaryota; kingdom Viridiplantae; phylum Streptophyta; class Pinopsida; order Pinales; family Pinaceae; genus Pinus; species Pinus albicaulis. Next base: position 1,572,483,943 of record CM076581.1, read on the forward strand.
CATGGGTAATAGACCCAGTGCTAATTTTACTAAAGAAAATATCAGTCAAGAGAAGTTGTTTTTAGCATGTAATATGGCTGAGGAAAAGAATGAAGATATATGGTTTCTAGATTCAGGATGTAGCAACCATATGACTGGAAACATTTCCATGTTTTCCATGTTAGATGTAAATGTAAAGTCTCAAGTAACATTGGGGATAGACAGTAAGTTCTCTGTCATGGGAAAAGGCAGAGTAAGTGTTCTGACAAATAAAGGAGAAGGAAGATCCATATCAGATGTTTATTATGTGTCTGGTATGAAGTGTAACCTCTTGAGCATTGGAAAACTCATTCAAAATAGGTACAATGTTTTCTTTGAAGATGATGTATGCACCATCATGGATAAACCACCAAGCAAGAAATGCATTGCACAAGTGAAGATGATAAGGAACAAAATGTTCCCTCTCAAGATGAGAGCAGATTTGAAGAAAGGAGCTGAAATGGTAGTAGTGACACAAGAGACATTCCAAAGAGAATAAAAAGATAAAAATTGGTTATGGCGTTTGAGATTTGGACATATCAACTTTGGAGGTTTGAATTTGTTGCATATGAAAGGAATGGTAAAGGGATTACTATTGATAAAGAAACCGGACAGCCTATGTGAAGGCTTCATCTTGGGAAAACAACACAAAGAAAGCTTTCCATCAAGAAAGAGCATAAGGGCAAAGGCACCCTTAGAAATTGGCCATTCAAATTTGTGTGGACCAATGCAAACACCATCACTAGCAAGCAGCCACTATATGCTGACTATTATTGATGATTACAGAAGAAAAAATTGGGTGTATTTCTTGAAATATAAAAGTGAAGTGTTTGAGAAATTCTGCCACTTTAAGGCTCTTGTAGAGAAACAAAGTGGGCAGCATATAAAATTTTTAAGAACTGATAGAGGAGGTGAGTATATCTCAAAATAATTTTTGTGTTTTTGCAGAGAAAATGGCATACACAAGAAATTTACAACAAGGTATACACCGCAGCAAAATGGAGTTGCTAAAAGTAAAAATAGAACCATCATGAATATGGTAAGAAGTATGCTGAAGGCAAAACATTTGCCAAATGAATATTGGGTTGAAACTGTACATTATGCAGCATACATCTTGAATAGATGCCCAACCAAAGCTGTAATGAGCAGAGTTCCGGAAGAAGAATGGAGTGGCATAAAACAAGATGTCACCCACATGAGAGTTTTCGGTTGTGTGGCTTATGCACACATTCTAGATCAGTTAAGGAAGAAGTTGGACAGTAAGGGGGAGAAGTACATATTTATTGGATACAGTGAAGAATCAAAGGCATACAGACTATATAACCCATCCACCAAGAAGGTTTTTATAAGCAGAGATGTATAGTTCATTGAGGAAGAAGATTGGGATGGAAGAATTAAGAATGTTAGAAATGAAATAACTCAGAAACAGATTTGCAGAAAATCATAGATACAGAACCAGAAAAAACAATGGCGGAAAAGAGGCTTCAGCCTCATGGCATTCTCGTCATTCTCTCTTATTAAAAGAATTTAGGTTACAATTTAGATAGATGAGAGAAAATGTCTAAGATAGTCCATGCTATCTTAGACTCCTTTGGTTGAGATAATTTCTCACCAAAAACCCACCAAGATAGGAGTTACTAAACAAACTCCAATATTTGAGGAACAACCCAAGAGTTAGGCACATATTTTGGAATATTTAATTAATTTATTTATTATTTTGGATTTATTATTATTATTTGAGAGAGGCTAACATTCCCCCCTTCAATGACAAATCCAAAATAAGAATGAGGAACCATCTTCCAAGTTCTCATGTTGATCCTCAAAAAACATTTCCTGAAAAACCACTAAAGCTGGATGCTGAAAACTGCAATCTGAAGAGACCATGAGTCAGCTGCATGTCTGATTCATCTCTAAATTTCGCTTGACAACTCCATCAAGTGCCAAGTTGCAAAAGGATTCATTTGTCCTTTGCATGAAATCAACATCCTTTGTCAATTCTTGTTATTGTGAATTTCTCTCGAGGGCTTAATGATGGGCTTGGAAGAAATTTGAACTGGAACAACTTCGACACTTGAAGTTGTTTGAATGAATGACTTATCATCTGGATGGTTCAAAGACTTGAAAGTATCACTCTTTTCTTGCGATTCAATCCTTTGAAGTTGCGACTTGAGTTAAAGAAACTCAATAGTTTCATGTGTTTAGTGTAGATGCCGTGAAAGATCAGCAAGAGTTTCTTTGCTTACTTGCACCATGTCTTCATCACTTGAGATGATCAAATTGTGAAGAATGTTTAACAACTGAATATGTTGCACCATTTTAACTTGCACTCTTGAAATCAGGCTCTCTTGTTGTAGATGTCATTATTTGAACTGTTTCACTTGAATGACACCCTCGCTTGAATGTGGCTTGAATGGCACGCTCGCTTGATTTGTATCTTATTGCGCTTGCTTGGAACACATGATAGAATTGTAGAATTTTCTCGCTTAAACTCTGGAATTCACACTCGCTTGATGACGACCGCATTTGTTTAAGCGCTCACTTGAATTAATAGCCACGCTCGCTTGATGTTGATCTCAACTTGCTTGATTTTTTTAACTTGTTTGGTTGCTTTTATGGTTGCTGCAATGAACTTCACGCTGGCTCACTTGATGGTTTGATCTTTGTACTGACTTGATGTAAATTGCTTCAATGAATAATCACGCTCGCTTGCAAGAGATGTGAACTTGTTGCTTTTTTGTTTTAGAGGTGAAAACTCATGCATTCACTTGATTTTTCTTAAAGGAGGGGTGTCGAACACTGTTGACAATGCACCCAAGAAAGCTTACAATGATTTTAATGATTCACTTGTTCTCTTAAAAATTCATTAACAATGAATTTTTAATGATTCACTTAAAACAATGAATTTGATTACAAGTTCTAAAATGGATTTGCAAGAACGCTGATGTAGACTTTCCTTTGAAATGCATTAACTTGACTAAGTGAATTTGATTGTTGATGTAGAATGCTGATGTAGACAATTTTTGATTATATGGTGTAGTGACAGAAAAGCATGTGTTGATCTTGTAGCTATTGATCATTACATGTATTGTTCTTGCTGATATTGAACTTTATGTATGTGATATTAAATGAAATTATTGATGTGTCACAACTAGACACCAATAAAAAAGCAACAACATGAAGCCATAAAAAACATGCGCCATCACAAACACACATGGTGTACCTAAGATCCCCTTATTCAATTTCGGGAGAATCTAGGACACAATCACCAAAAAATGATATTTTTATTAAGTATTGAGTACATAAGAAATATCCACCTTCAAGTAATGAAAATTCCAAGCTCACAACCCTTAGAAGCAATTTGTCTTCAAAATCTAGATGTTCACAAACTAAATCTCTCTCAAAGTAAAACAATACTTTGAATTACAACAAGAAAATGCTCTAAAAAATTCAATATATCACTCCAAATACAAAACACTTATCCCTCCAAATTTACAATAAATCACCTTATCTCTCCAAATACAAATGGAATTTCATTTTAAAAAACTCTCACTCCTCCCTTTTTTTTCTTTTTTTTTCTTTTTTTTTTGTAAAAAATAAAATCACCTTCTATAAAAAAAAATGAATCAATTTTTCTATACTCCACTCACTTATCACTCCAAAGAAATATATCCATTAACTTAATCACCCAAAAAAATACATCCACTTATTTCAAAAAAATAAACTCCCTTTCAAAAAAAAATTCCTCCACTTCTTTCAAATAAGGTATACTACCTTTCCACTAGGATTTAACTCCCTTGTTTAATCACTGCCAAAAATCATGCTTTTACATGAACCATGTATGAAACTTTCCCTAAGATGTGTGTAATGATGTATGAAATTGCAGCTGAGAAAGACAGATTTATGGTTTTATGAGAAAGTGTTATGACAGACACGATTGGAATATAGAGACAAAGCCATTACTTTGATAATAAACATATTGCAAAACGATCAAGAATTACCGGCGGCATCGGGTTTTTTACTCGACTCGTAGCCCAAGCAGCTTTAGCCCCAATTACTCGAGCGCTGCAAAAATGTGAGAGTTCATATTCCCAATTTCCATCTTTGGTTAGACTATTTTCCCATCAAGATAATGTCCCAAGTACCTCTTTAGCGCCCTCTCCCACTCCCGTGCTAGGATTGTTTCCTTTGCAATCACGTAAGCGCCACCACTCTCCTCTGACTGCTTCCTGAATAATTCCTTTTGTTGTAAAATCAAATTCATGCACGAAACGAACAAATTTTTTGCGGAAGCAACAGAAGTGCGAGCTGAAGCAACAGAATTAGTGATGGTTGTAAATATGACACAATGAGCATTATATTGAAAAAGAAAAAGATAATGTTGAATTAAGCTTCACGCGATATGACAAAGCGACATCGCAGAGGAATTTTGAAATACTCTATAGAAATCATCAGTTAAATTTGATTAGTTCAGGGCGGCCACAATAGATATGGCAGTTGAAAATGTATGAACAAATTGTAGGTCTCAGCTCAGGAGAACATCCTGAATATTCAAACCCGAGCACTTTCATCTGTTAGACAAGGTGATGACGTTGAAGGGTTTTCTTTTCGGCATGACAATATATGCTGGATGCTATTTCATACCATTAATGGGCGATAGCATGATTCAAAAATCAGTGGCACTTTTAAGAGTCAAATAACTTTTATTTAAGCGAATGGGGGCATCAAGGGAAATCCTCCTGTAGTGCATGTGTACACCATCTTTAACTGATTTTTATTGGATCAAGTTTGTACATATCAGCAATGCAAGCTGCACAGTGCAGGTGTGTAAAGAGAAAGCTTGAGGAGTTCCAGTTCCTGGGAAATCTACTGCAAGTAAATCCACAATAACAGAAACTGTGGAGGAAGCGGTAAAACTTCAATTTCCTCTGTTCGTCTGGGACTGGACCTGGTGATATTTTTGTGTGTTAAGGAAGACAGAGAACCAATGGCGAGGCAATTGTTTCACTTTGGAGATCAGAAAACCGCTGAGGTAAAATTGCAATTGAAGGTGATAGGTCTAGATGGAGCAGAAAATAAAGTCTTCAATCACAAATTTTAAAGAGCTCCGAGGTTTTCCAACAAAATCTTTCTGATTGCTGGTCTGGGATAAGTAGCCTATCGAAATCCATTTAACACTTTAACCGTAACAATATCTCTCCCATCTACACATTGTTATAGAATTTGCACACCACACTTTTCAATGATAATTCTGCGCCCATCAAATCTCATCGCAATGAAATTCCAGTTCTTGGATACGTGTAGTTACCGTGGCGTTGGACAGTGCAAAGATAGTGATGCTTTCCCACACTGAAGGCTGATCCCTCAATCAAAACACAACATACTACACCACGACTGTCACATGCTCACACGCACAACATATATATACAGATATATAAAGTTGTAGACTCACAAAAACTTATAATATCAACCACAACCAGTATTACCAATGCAGGACTAAATATCTAATTTATCGCCCCCTTGCGTTTGCAGGTTACACACTGGAAATATTCTCAACGTCGCTAGACATGGATCTTAGCTCTGATACCACATGTTAGAAATGAAAAAACTCAGAAACAGATTTGCAGAAAATCACAGATACAGAACCAGAAAAAACAATGGCGGAAAAGAGGCTTCAGCCTCATGGCATTCTCATCATTCTCTCTTATTAAAAGAATTTAGTTTACAATTTAAATAGATGAGAGAAAATGTCTAAGATAGTCCGTGCTATCTTAAATTCTTTTGGTTGAGATAATTTCTCACCAAAAACCCACCAAGATAGGAGTTACTAAACAAACTCCAATATTTGAAGAACAACCCAAGAGTTAGGGACATATTCCTAACTTGGAATATTTAATTAATTTATTCATTATTTTGGATTTATTATTGTTATTTGATAGAGGCTAACAGAGAAAATAGTGAATGTTAAAAGATGTGTGTCTCATGATGATGATGAGGAAAAAATGGCTGAAAGAAACCCCTCATCAGCAACACCACCCCCACCAACACAAGGACAGCAACGGACACCACAAGCAGGTATGAGAACACCCTTGAGAAGTGATGACAGTGCTTCTCCAAGCACATCACAAGGAGCAGATTTGAGTGCTTCTACAAACACAAGTTCAGCAAGTGAAAGAAGAACCAGATTCAGAAGTCTGAATGAAATCTATGAGAAAGAGGCAACAAATGAAGGTATAAACTCTTTATTTGCATTTTATTGTCATGTAGATGATGCTATTCATTTTGAGGAAGCAATAAAATATAAGAAATGGATAGATGCTATGGATGAAGAAATGAATGCAATAGAGAAAAATAAGACATGGGAATTGGTTGATCTCCCAAAAGGGAAAGAAGTAATTGGAGTGAAATGGGTCTATAAGACCAAAAGCAATGCTGAAGGTAAGATTGAAAGGCACAAGGCCATACTTGTTGTCAAAGGCTACAAGCAGTAATAAGGAAGAGATTATGAGGAGACTTTTGCACGGGTTGCAAGAATGGAAACAATAAGAGTAGTGATGTCCATAGCAGCACAACATAAGTGAAAGGTTTACCAAATGGATGAGAAATCGGAATTCCTAAATGCAGTACTAATGGAAGAGGTTTATGTTGAACAACCTCTGGGCTATGAGAAATAAGGCCAAGAGCACAGATTTTTCATATTGAAGAAAGCTATTTATGGGCTGAAACAAGCACCAAGAGCATGGTACAGTAGGATAGATGCCTATCTACTGGAAAATGGGTTTAAGAAATGTGAAGAACCCACATTATACATCAAGGAGAAATATGGCAAGATGCATATCGTTGTTTTATATGTTGATGATGTGATCTTTACAGGAAATGATGCTTACCTCATTGAGAATTTTAAATCAGTCATGAAGGATGAATTTGAGATGACTGATATGGGATTGCTGAAATACTTCTTAGGAATAGAAGTAGAGAAAAATGAAAATAAATTTTTATCTCTCAAGCTAAATATGTAAATGAAGTTTTGGAAAGATTTAATATGCAGGATTGCAAGGTAGCAATTACCCCTATAGTGATGGGATTGAAATTAAGCAGAGAAGACAGCAGCAAGGATTTTGATCCAAGCTTGTACAAGAGCATAGTTGGCAGCCTTATGTATTTGACTGCAACTAGGCCGGATATTATGCATGTTGTAAGTTTAATTTCCAGATTTATGGAAAGGCCAAAGAAGGCAAATTGGCAAGTAGCAAAAAGAATTATGAGGTATGTGAAAGGAACAAAGAGGTATAGAATTTTATATACCACTTCAGAAAATTCTGAATTGATTGGATATACTGACAATGGTTGGGATGGAAGTATAGATGACCGGAAAAGCACCTCCAGTTATGTTTTTCATATGGGTTCAAGATCCATTTCACAGGCTTCTAAAAAACAACTAATTGTGGTTTTATCTACATCAGAGGCAGAGTATGTGGCAGCTATAGCAGCAACATGTCAAGCAGTTTGGATGAGGAGAATGTTGAGGAGTTTATGTCATGAACAGGTAAAAGGCACAACAATTTACTGTGATAATAGCTCAGCAATGGCATTGTCAAATAATTCAGTGTTTCATAAGAGAACTAAACACATTGATGCCAAGTATCACTACATCAGGGAGCTAGTGAACAATGGTGAAATTGTTCTGAAGCATTGCAGAACAGAGGAGCAATTTGTTGACATTTTGACAAAACCATTGGGGCAGAAAAGTTTTAATTATTTGAGAAAATGTTTGGGTATGCAAGAGAATCCGGCAGTTTAATTAAGGGGGAGTATTGGAAATATTAATTCAATCGCCGGAGTAGCGGAGTTTTTAATGAGATGGAAATTTTAAGGACATCAGGCACTGCAAATCTCTCATCGTTTCCCACACTCCATCAAACATTAAAACCCTACATTAAAAACCTGCAAGTTTTTGTTTATGGTTGTAGGCCTGTGTTTTCGGCATTGAAAAACCATTCTTCACTCCACGCAAACCCAGTTTTTAAACCTGCTCCATGTTGCCTCTTAATAGCTACACCAACCACCATAACTCTTACTGCCAATTTTGTTTTGACTTAATTCAAATAAGGCCATGTCAAGTTCACGGAAGGCCCACATACCAACACAACACCAGCAGCCAATAGAATTTTATTGTGCAATTTTGGAGATGACGTCACAAGAACATTTTGGTATGCGATAATTTCATCAAATAAAGTTTACATTTGGTTTGAAGTCTGGCAAGTCCCATCTCCAACCAATGGGAGAGTGATCGCGTGGATTTGGTGCCTTACGTCAGCAGGACCATTTTGTATGCAATAAGTTTATACAAAGGAATTTAATTTTTTGTTTTAAATCTGTGATGAAGGTTGAATACATTCGGTTAGAAAGGTTAATGTTTTTGTTTTACACAACCACTGTATATTAAGGTTTCAAAACCTTTATGTCTTAATATTTAAAAAAAAAGTGTCGTAACATGTTTAATGAAAAGTCATTTTGACTTGTAATATAATGTTGAACACCTAATCCTCCATGGGTAGGTGTGGAAGGCGAAGAGTCACAAAGGAGTCCAAGTGACCTTGGAAGATGAATTCAAGAGTCACACCATTGTATTATAAATGTACATATATGGTGAATAATATGAGTATCTCATGTTTATCTTTCTATGTGTATGTTTATCATTCATCATACATCATGTGTGTGTTTAACATGGTATCAGAGCTGATACGTTCATAACCAGCTCAACCTTGTGTGAGCCATTTATTTTTGTGGCCTGTGTAAATCTGCAAAAATTCTGGTCATTTTTGCAACATTCAAAAATTTTGTACAGCATTCAGGAATAAATTTTGGCAACATTCTTTTGGGTTCATTATTTTTCTAGGTTCAAAAATTAATTTTTCCAAAAAAAAAAAAATGCAGCGTTATGTACTGCCATATCCCTGAATTTGAAAATCTGTGCATTTTAAAGTCTGCATATCTGAAATCAAAGCCATAATATTTTGTGTTGAACTGTTGTTTCTCTGAATTTTGGAAAGGATTGAATTATTGAAGCTACTGGAAAAATATTGTCTGGAGATATCTCAGCATTCCTGCCATTAAAGTCTACAATGGTTCACTAGTACACTCACTGCTCCCACTCTGCCACACTTCTCCCATCACACTATGCCAACCCACTCGCCCCCTCACTAGCTCTCACTACTCTCGGCCCTCACGGCTCTCACCATCACACCCGCACCCCTCCTTACCTCCTACCCACCCTCGGCCCCCTATGCACAGTCCCTCTCGCCCACTCACCCTCACCCTCACTATCTACCCATCGCCCTACCTACCCCGCTCCCTTACCCTTACCCTCCCACTCCCCCTCGTTTCTCCCCTCTCCCGCAGCTCCCTCCTGCGTCTCTCCCCGCTCAACCCCTGCTCTCTCCCTCACTGCTCATGCACTCAACCTCTCCTCACATCTCTCTCTCCAGCCCTCCTCTCACAGTCTCCGCCCCCTCACTTTCCTCCCATCCCTGCCCCCTTCCATATCTGCCCTCCCCTTACGATCCCTGCACTCTCTCCTTCCCCACCCGCTCGCTCTCCCCACCTCGTTCCCCTACCCTCTCACGATCCCCGCCCTCCCCTCACCCCTCACCCCTCACCCTGTCCTCCCCTCACCCCTCACCCTCCCCTCTCACCATCCCATGCTCCCCCTCTCGGCCCTGCCATCCCACCTGCGCTACTCATCCCTCCCCCTCACAGTAGCCGCTCAGCCTTCCCTCCCCATATTTTCACAGAAGTGTGCCACTAACACTACCCACCCATCCCATACACTCCCAACTAGCTCCCTCATCGAGGTACTCTCCTCCCACACAGATTATCTGCGTTTTTATTTTTATTTTCGGCCTTTTAATTTTTAATTTTTTATTTTTTTACAGTGAAAACCTTCCCCAACAAACAATTTATTTTAAAAAAAAAAATTATAGTTAAAACCTCCCACAGATAAATCATCCCCCAGATAAAACCCCCTAGTTAAAACCTCCCCCAGATAAAACCCCCCCAGTTAACACCTTCCCCTAATAATACCTCTGGTTTTCCCCAATTTTTTTTCCATATTAAAAAAAAACAAAACAAAACAAAATAGCAGAAGAAGAAGAGAGAGAGGAGATGGTAAATGGATAGATGGATTGTCTATATAGTGAAAAGTGAAGTTTGTGTTGTATGACCAAGATTTGTGGCATGTATAGAAGGGTGACTCTCTAAAGATATTGACAATGTGAAGGAAAATGTTGAAAATTGGTCATTATTTTCAAAACAACAGTGGCATCAAAAATTCACTCATAGTTTTTCCTTCATCTTTATTGTGAAGTAATATATCAAGCTCAAGACCATATGCTCATCGATAGTGAAGCATCCAAGCTTGTGAATATCTTTCTGTTGAATTAGTGTTGTTGGTGTAAAACAATTCTTTGAAGAAGAGAGAAATAATTTGCCTTAAAGGGTTATGGCGCAGTGGTTTTTGCTGCACATTTCCAAAAATATTTGCAGTGACATACTAACATTGTGAGTGGATATTCCTTCTTCATTCATAGTTGCAATCATTGTTTGAAGTATAACTTTGAGTTGTTGAGAAATTTTTGTATACTTCTATGATGTGAGTCATTGTTGCTTGCTGGTCAGACAACCAAGTCTATACCTTGAGGTCCTCCATAATTTGAGTAGCAGAGTTTTTTCTTTGGGAATTCCATAATTGGAATTTCATGAAAGAAAAGGGTCTTTGAAGTCATTTTTATTCTTTTGAGAGTAAGTTGAATCACATTATAAACGGGTGCATTATCTGTTGAAGCTGGCACCCTTTATTTCTTGAAGCCTGAGTTGTTGAGAAAAATGGCTAGAATAAATTGTACATTAGAGTTGTTGAATAACCTCATTCATTCCACTATTCATGATATGGTAAAAGTGAGAAAGAACGCTCTTTTTAATATTCAAAATTTCTTGCAAGATGCACAAGACAAGATTAAGTTTTTGCAATTGGAGTCTCAACTTCAGCAAGATGAACTTCAGAAAAAGAGTCACCATTCTGAACCTATTTCTGTTCAGAAAATTGAGAAGAACTCTCATCAGAAGCAAGAATATAAAGTTGCAGTCGATTCACATTCAATTCCTTGTACAAGAGCAGATTTACATGAAGATGCAGCAGCTCAGCCTGCACCTCCCAAGCCCATCATCAGACCTTGGGAACAACTTGTCCACAACAAGCACAGAACTGGTCTTGGATATGACAAGGATGTGTCCTTTCATATTCTGGACTACTCCAAGCCCATCAAATTTTAGAGTGCCAGATTTATTTATGATAGTTCACCTGCAGCTATTCCAGATCTTGCTCCACTTCCACAACAACAACAACAACAGATTGTAAAATGCCAACACTGTGAACGAGTGGGCCATATGAAAGATCACTGTTTTGATCTCCACCCATGCGAGCACTGTGGTCGGCACACCCATTCTTCACATAGATGCTTCAAAAGAAAGCCTCCTGCAAGAACAAAGATTCATCTTGGATGGATCGCTTCTTGGCAATGGGCATCGACAGCCAAGAAGATGTTTAAGTCGCATGTCAGAACTTGTTCTAGAATACTGAACAAACTTGCAGTTGATTCTTCGCCATCATCTCACCTTGTACCTGACAGGGGGGGAAATGGTGGTCATCTACAAGCTTCAACGCTACATCAAGCAAGCATGAGCCATAATCTCTCATTCCATACTCAGAGTTGTAGCCAGAGACACAGCAATTCAAGTGAGCCTGAACCACAACCTGTCATTCCAGATTCAGAGTTGTATCCAGAGACACAAATTCCCATGAGCATGCCTTTGGTTGATGGATAGCCTTGAACCATCCATGTTAGGTTGATATTCTTCCTCTTTCAAAAAACTTCCTCTAGCAGAAGACTGCAGCTTCTTGCCATCTTTGTGAGAGTTCCAGGAATTGCATCAAGCATTCCAGTTTCGGTGGTCATCCTTAAACCATCACAGGTTGTAGACTTCCCTTCTTTTAGGTTGAAGGTCTCCCTTTTCAAATATGAGGGTCAAATCCTCTAGCAGAAGCCCTTATCATCTTGCCAGTTTTGGAAGAGTTCCGGGAACTGCAATAAGCATTGCGTTCCAGTGTTGGTGGTCATCCTTAAACCACCTCTTTATGACAACATTTCAGAGAGCTGATTCAACCTAAGTGCTGCCATGCATACTTTGTAGATTTGTATTACAACTCTCTTCTTGGACTCACACATACCCCTTCGGATTAAGGGGGGGAATGTTGAACACCTAATCCTCCATGGGTAGGTGTGGAAGGCGAAGAGTCACAAAGGAGTCTACGTGACCTTGGAAGATGAATCCAAGAGTCACACCATTGTATTATAAATGTACATCTATGGTTAATAATATGAGTATCTCATGCTTATCTTTCTATGTGTGTGTTTATCATTCCTCATACACCATGTGTGTGTTTAACATATAATATATATATTTTTTTTAATATATATTATGAACATTCAAATGTTTATAATATATATATATATATAAATTAAAGTCATGTTATGTTATATAAAAAAAGGGGGGGAGAAGGCATATATATATACTACTGTGTATTTTTTTTTAAAGAATAGAGTATGAAAAAAAAATAGTGTGTGACTCTAATTTGTAAAAACAAAGAGTGTAATGAAAATGCTCGAAGGAAGAAACAAATTTTAAACTATGGCTGTGTATTTAAAAAAAGGAGACAGAGTGTGAAAGTAGAGAGTTGCTAAAATTGCTAAAAGGCTGAAAAACAAAGGTTTTTTACTGTGTGTATCTTGAGACAGAGAACAGATTTGTGAAGAAAACACTCTGTGAGCAGCAGTTGAATTTTTTTTTTGTAAATGCCAGAACAACAGTTCTATGGCATCACTGTAATAGTTTTTTTTAAATTTTTTAATGAAAGAAAGTTTTTTCTGCATCTCTGTCCATTGTTGTCTCAATTAATCTCTGTGTTGAAGTTGGGGAATTTTTATTCCTCTGTTGTTTGGAAACTTCATAAATTCCAACATTCTTGTGGATATCGGACACATGCGAGACAAGTATAGGAAGCCTTGTAGGGAGTTATTAAGACTCAAATATATGGGGAAACATGATACCATCATCTCTTGTAACAGGGCTTGGTTTTGCAACAACAAAAGTTTCTGGAATTTGGTATATTTTGTAATGTGGATTATCTCATACACATGCGAGATAGGTATGGGAAGCCTTGTAGGGAGTTATTAAGACTCAAATATATGGGGAAACATGATACCATCATCTCTTGTATTAGGGCTTGGTTTTGCAACAACAGAAGTTTCTGGAATTTGGTATATTTTATAATGTGGATTATCTCGAAAAATTAGGAATGCTCTCATTTTTTAGCATAAACTTGTACAGATCAGGGAATACATCAACAAAGCCATTTTCATGTTCAATGAAATGGGAGCGGTTGGGAAGAGCTATAAAAACCGGGTGTGTAAATTTACTAAAGTGGAAGAATCATTTCCAATAGGCTTTTTTGATGGAGCACGCAAAAGGAGGAAGTGTGGATGTGGAGTTGTCATAGTGTTAGAGGTCACTAGATACTTCCACTTTTGGTGGGAAGGAGAATTGAAATCAAAAAACAAGGCAAAGATAATTATCATTGCAACAAAGTGATTAAGAATATATAATTTGCAAGTATTTGGAGATGCAATGTTGGAATTTTCTGAGCAATTCCTTAACACACAGAGAGGAAAATAATTCCTCTTCCACAACACAGAGATAACAACTAAAATTAAATTGCAGACAAACACAAAGATGAAATACTTATCTCTATTTCAATTAAAAAAAAACAACAAACTACTGTTACAAATCTTCATAAATGTGTTCTGGGTTCACTGGTTAAAACCTTCGACTGGCTACTACACACGCAGCACTTCCAAATTTCTCTCTGTCTCTGTTTCTATGTTTTCAGCCTTCGGGCTTTCAAAAATAAAATTACACAGCAACTGTCTCATAATGCACTCATGACATATTTATAAGACATTACAATATTATATATTATAAATATCTCATATTTATAATATATATTACCAAAGTTAAAACATAAATCTACGTTGGTAAAATAAAATTAACCACCGTTAAAAAATAAAAACATATGCGGCAAATAAAACAACATTACAATAAAAACTTTATGTGCTAAGGTTAAAATTCTTATTCCTCTTTATGATTTCTAGGGGCTGCTTCAAAAATCCTTCCCGTGAGTTCTCTCACCCCTCCGGAATTGCTTTGTTTGGTGGACAGGTGGGTCCCGTGAGGAGTGACGTCAGCTCTTCGGGGAGTTGCATTCCCTCTGCTGCTTTGAGCTTTGCTGCCCCCTCTGAAATGTTGTTGCCTCTACAATAAATATGGTCAGTGGATGTTTTAATGCAGGTGGTTGTTGCAGATAGGAATGGAGCTTGCACCGCCTTTGCATTCATGCCACCGCTCTTCAAACTCCTATCAACCATTACTCTGTTGTCTTTCGATCCCTTCATAATAACTTCGTCGTTCTGCTGATTAATGCGAGCAGTTGGACTTAAATTCCAACACTCCCCCTTAATTTCAACTGCTGGGTTTTCCTGCATACCCAGAAATTTCCTTAAGTAATTAAAATTATTCCGTGTTAATGGCTTTGTTAAAATATCAACAAACTATTCCTCTATTCTTCATTGCTGCAAAATTTTTTTGCCATTATTAACCAGTTCTCTTATAAAGTGAAATTTAGCATCAATATGCTTTGTTCTTTTATAAAAGACATATTTTTTCAATAAAGCTATCGCTGAGCTGTTATCACAGTAAATGGTTGTGCCTTTTTCCTATTCATGACACAAATATTTGAGTACTCTTCTTAACCATACTGTTTGGCATGTTGCTACTGTTGCTGCCACATATTCTGCCTCTGCTGTTGATAAAGCAATTACTGGTTGCTTCTTGGAAGCCCATGAAATTTCTCCCAATCCCAAGTGAAACACATATCCAGATGTGCTCTTCCTATCATCTACACTTCCAGCCCAATCACTATCAGTGTAACCTGTCAATTCAAAATTTTTAGATGAGGAGTATAAGATACCATACCCCTTCGTTCAATTGACATACCTGAGAATTCTCTTGGCTGCATGCCAATGAGTCTCTTTCGGCCTTTCCATAAACCTGGAGATTAAACTAAAATCGTGCATTATATTCGGCCTAGTTGCAGTCAAATACATGAGGCTGCCAACTATTCTTTTAAATAGTTTTGGATCAAAATCCTTGTTGCTTTCTTCTTTGCTCAATTTTAACCCCATGACAGTTGGAGTTACAGCTACCTTGTTGTTCTGCATGTTGAACCTTTTCAACACTTCATCAACATATTTTTCTTGGGAAATGAAATTACCATTTTCATTTTTCTCTACTTCAATTCCAAGAAAATATCTTAAGAAACCCAAATCAGTCATTTCAAATTCACTTTTCATGACTGCTTTAAAATAAGCAATGAGATAATCTTCATTGCCAGTAAAAATTAAATCATCTACATATAAAACAACAATAAGTATCTTACCATCATTTTCCTTTATGTAGAGTGTGGGTTCTCCATCACATTTCTCAAATCCATTTTCAATCAGGTAAGCATCTATCCTGCTGTACCATGCTCTTGGTGCTTGCTTCAGCCCATAAAGAGCCTTCTTGAACTTGCATACTTTGTGCTCTTGACCTTCAATTTCATAGCCTGGAGGTTGTTCAACATATACCTCTTCTTTCAACACTCCATTCAGGAATGAAAATTTCACATTCATTTGATAAACCTTCCATTTATGATGCGCTGTTATGGACAACATTGTTCTTATTGTTTCCATCCTTGCAACTGGTGCAAAGGTTTCTTCATAATCTCTTCCTTGTTGCTTCTTGTAGCCTTTGACAACAAGTATTTCTTTGTGCCTTTCAATCTTGCCTTCAGCATTTCTCTTGGTATTATAGACCCATTTAACTCCAATCACTTCTTTGTCTTTAGGGAGGTCCACTAACTCCCATGTATTAGTCTTTTCTATTGCACCAATTTCTTCATTCATTGCTTCAATTCATTTTTCTTCATTTACAGCATCTTCAAAATGAATTGGGTCATCAACATGACAATATAAAACAAAAAAAGAATTGAGACCGGCATTATTATTTACCTCTCCTTGTTCATAAATATCACTTAGATTTCTGAATCTTGGTCTTCTTGGTGTACTTGGAGTTCCACTTGAACTCGAGGGTGTTTCTGTTCCCTGTGGTGTGCTTGAAGAAACACTTCCTTGATTTCTCAAGGCTATTCTATTTCCAACTTGTGGTGTGGTTTGTTGTGCTTGCAGTGGTGGAGGAGGAGCCACCGTGGAGGGATTATTTGTTGTTGTCCCTTCCTCTTCTTCTTCATGAGACATACTAGTCTTCACGTTCACTGTTTTCTCTAAACTTCCATCCCAATCTTCTTCTTCTATAAACTGCACATCTCTGCTTATTACTGCTTTCTTGGTGGATGGATTATAGATTTTGTATGCTTTGGACTCATCACTGTATCCAACAAAGATACATTTCTCCCCCTTAATTTCAAGCTTCTTTATCAGCTGATCTGGAACATGTGCACATGCTACACAGCCGAATACTTTCATGTGGGTGACGAACTGTTTTCTTCCACTCCATGCTTCTTCCAGAATTCTGTTCATGACAGCTTTGGTTGGGCATCTATTCAAGATGTACA
Source organism: Pinus albicaulis (assembly GCA_034641835.2). Classification (NCBI taxonomy): domain Eukaryota; kingdom Viridiplantae; phylum Streptophyta; class Pinopsida; order Pinales; family Pinaceae; genus Pinus; species Pinus albicaulis. The sequence goes on from CM076581.1 coordinate 1,572,500,744, forward strand.
CTGCACAATTGACAGCTTCCACCCAATACTCATTTGGAAAATGTTTTTCCTTCAACATACTTCTGGCCATGTCCATGATGGTCCTATTCTTCCTTTCTGCAACACCGTTTTGCTGAGGTGTGTACCTCATGGTAAACTACTTCTGTATGCCATTCTCCTTACAGAATCACAGAAAATCTTTGGAGATGTATTCTCCACCTCGGTCAGTTCTCAGCACTTTGATGTAGTGCCCACTCTACTTCTCAACAAGAGTTTTGAAGTTGCGGAACTTCTCAAACACTTCACTCTTCTGATTCAAGAAATACACCCATGTATTTCTGGTGTAATCATCTATGAATGTCAAAACATATTTGTTGCCAACTAAAGATGGCATTTGCATTGGTCCACACAAATCAGAGTGGACAATCTCTAAGGGTGCCTTTTCCCTTATACACTTTCCTGCTGGAAAGCTTTCTCTGTGTTGTTTGCCCAAGATGCAGCCTTCACAAAGGCTGCCCGATTTCTCAATCAATGGTAATCCTTTTACCATTCCCTTTCTGTGCAACAATTTCAGCCCTTTGAAATTGAGATGTCCAAATCTCAAGTGCCACAACCAATTTTCATCTTTCACTTCCTCTTGAAAGACCTCTTGTGTTACAGCTGCTATTTTTCTTCCTTCCTTCAAGTCTGCTCTAAGCTTGAGAGGAAACATCCTATTGCTTGTCATCTACACCTCTGCGATGACTTTCTTGCTTGGAGGTATGTCCATGATTGTGCACACATAATATTTAAAAAATACATTGTAGCCCTTATCAATGAGTTGTCCAATGCTCAAAAGATTACATTTTAAGCCAGGTACATAATATACATCTGACACAAAATTTTGTTCTCCATTTCTTGCTAGGATACTGAATCTGAATTTTCCTTTGACAGAGATCTTACTATCAGTTCCTGTTGTTACCTCATATTTAACATCTTCATCAAGATTGGCAAACATTGCTATGTCAACAACACATTCTTCTAGTTCTTATTCTCTTCTTTTGCTAAATTAGAATTCTTCCTATTATTCATGTCATTTTGCTTTTTCCTACATCATTGGCATAGTGCCCATATTTCTTGCAATAATGACACTGGAATTGGGATTTATCATACCTTTTTCCATTAGCTTGTTGTTGGCTTGAGCCTTCATTCTGGTTCTGGTTGCTGCTCCTTCCACTTGAACTTGCAGGGTTGTTTCTCCCTCTGTTTTGGCTTCTGCCTCTCCCTTTACCTCTGCCTTGACCTCTGCCTCGACCAAAATACATTTGGGTCTTGAAGGCTTGTTCCAATGAGGAATCTAATCCTCTATTCAGTCTTTGTTCATGAGACATCAGGGGTGCACTCAACTCATCCACTGTAAATTATGAGAGATCCTTTGTCTCTTCTATTGCCACTACTATGGCATCAAATCTTGAGGGTAGACTTCTCAAGATTTTCTCCACTATTCTCCTGTCTTAAAGTTTCTCTCCATGAGAACTTATCTGGGTAACCAACCCAATAACATGAGTGAATAATGAGTCTATATTTTCTGACTCTTTCATACAGAGAGTTTCAAAATCTCTCCTCAACATTTGCAACTTTGTTGTCTTCACCTTCTCCATGCCTTGATAGGCTGTCTTGAGAATATCCCATGCCACTTTAGAATTTGTTGCTGCTGCAATCCTTGGGAAAATACTCTCATGTACAGATTGAAAAAGATAGAAGAGGGCTTTGGAGTCCTTCTTCCTATTATCTTTTAGCAAATCTCTTTCTGTTGTTGTCAAAGCAGCTAACGCTACTGCATCTGCTGGTTCTTGGTATCCATTCCCAACTAGCTCCCATATGTCCTGTGAGGAAAACAGAGTTTTCATAGTGATAGCCCAATATTCATGATTCTTCCCATTAAACTATGGAAGTTGGGGATTTTTCAGACTGGTGCCTGCTGCTGCCATCTTAACTATATTAAAAACGGAACAATAAAAAAGATTGACTGTGTAAATAAATAGAAGCTTTCCCTACTGGAGATATATGCTTCAATAAAATTCTTACAGCTTCTGCAGTGAAGAGCAAATTCTGCTTCGTTCACTGAGTGCCTACTGAGTGCCTAGACTAGCTCTGATACCATGTTGGAATTTTCTAAGCAATTCCTTAACACACAGAGAGGAAAATAATTCATCTTCCATACACAGAGATAAAAACTAAAATTAAATTGCAGATAGACACAGAGATGAAATACTTGTCTCTATTTCAATTAAAACAAAATGACAAACTATTGTTACAAATCTTCAAAATTGTTTTCTGAGTTCACTGGTTAAAACCTTCAACTGGCTGCTACACACGCAGTGCTTCCAAATTTCTCTCTGTCTCTGTTTCTATGTTTTCAGCCTTCGGGGTTTCAAAAATACAATTACACAACAATTGTCTCATAATGCACTCACGGCATATTTATAAGACATTACAATATTATATATAATAAATATCTCATATTTATAATATATATTACCAAAGTTAAAACACAAATCTACCATGGTAAAATAAAATTAACCACCTTTAAAAAATAAAAACATATGCGGCAAATAAAACAACATTACAATAAAAACTTTATGTGCTAAGGTTAAAAGACTTATTCCTCTTTATGCTTTCCAGGGGCTGCTTCAAAAATCCTTCCCATGAGTTCCCTCACCCCTCCGAAATTGCTTTTTTTGGTGGATAGGTGGGTCCCGTGAGGAGTGACGTCAGCTCTTCCGGGAGTTGCATTCCCTCTGCTGCTTTGAGCTTTGTTGCCCCCTCTGAAATGTTGCCGCCTCTGTTGGAATTTTTGAGAATTCCATATCAACAATGGAGAGAGTAATACTCTCCTCTTTAACACAGAGAAATTAAAAATTTCACTCACAGAAGACAGAGTTTCCACACTTAAACAAACTTCTATTCTTAAAAAAAAAATTATTACAATGTCTTCCTCAACAGAGGGATTACAAAGATTTGACTGCTTCAAACACAATGCACAAAAAATTCACTATCTCATACAAACAAAACACTCTGTCTCTCGAAACAACACTGCTATGTTTTCTTTTCCCGCACTACTGTGAAAATTACAAAAACAATTCAATACTTTTGATTGTATAATAACATGCCGCGTGGTCTGTGGGACCACCCGCGGACCTTGGCTCAAAGCGGAGGGCGATTGTAACATGAAGTTTGATTGCGATGTGTGCAATCGCATCGGGCCATAAACTAAAAAAAAATCTATGGTATATGTGAACGTTACGCTTGCGGAACTCACCACATCAACAAGACACTGCTGTGGGGACCACAGCGTACAAAAAAAAATTCACTGCTTGACTGTGTGAAAAAATAAAAGGTACTCTGTTTTTCCAAAAACAGAGACTATCCCCAAACAAAAATAAAAGACAGCGTCGATTCCAAAAAAATCTGAACTAACTGTTCACTGCATTTAGAAAGTGGCTGGAGGACTTAAAACTGGAGAATAAAAATAGAAAGAAGCTCTACACAGCCACTGTTGAAAGTAACATTTCAACACTCCCCCTTACTTTCAACTGCTGGGTTATCAGTCATACCCATGCATTTTCTCAAAAATTCAAAACTCTTTTGTCCCAATGGCTTGGTTAGAATGTCTGCAAACTGCTCCTGAGTTCTGCAGTGTTCCAAAACAATTTCTCCATTGTTTACCAATTCTCTGATGTAATGAAATTTTGTGTCAATGTGTTTTGTCCTCTTGTGAAACAAATAATTCTTAGATAATGCAATAGCTGAGCTATTGTCACAAAAAATCACAGTTCCTTTTATCTGCTCTTGGTACAAACTCCTTAACATCCTCCTCATCCAAATTGCTTGACACACTGCTACTGTAGCTGCCACATATTCTGAATCTGCTGTAGACAATGCTACAATAGGCTGCTTTTTAGAAGCCCATGAAATGGCTCATAAACCCATGTGAAAAACATAATCGGAAGTGCTCTTCCGATCATCTACACTTCCAGCCCAATCACTGTCAGTGTATCCAACTAAATCTAAACATTCTGAAGCAATATATAAAATACTAAACCTTTTAGTACCTTTAATATATCTCAGAATTCTCTTTGCTGCCTGCCGATGTGCATCCTTTGGCTTCTCCATAAATATGGAAATCAAACTAACAGCATACATTATGTCCGGCCTAGTTGCAGTCAAATACATGAGGCTGCCAACTATGCTCTTGTACAAACTAGGATCAAAATCCTTGTTGCTGTCCTCTCTTCTAAGTTTTAATCCCATCACTGTGGGAGTGATTGCTGCTTTGATTTCCTGCATATTAAATATTTCAAGCACTTCATTAACATATTTTTCCTGTGAGATAAAAATCCCATTTTCATCTTGTTCTACTTCTATTCCTAAGAAGTATCTCAACAAACCATGTCAGTCATTTCAAATTCTTCTTTCATGACTGTTTTAAAATTTTCAATAAGGTAATCATCATTACCTGTGAAAATAACATCATCAACATATAAAACTACAATCAACATTTTACCATCTTTTTCTTTGATGTAGAGGGTAGGTTCTCCCTCACACTTTTCAAATCCATTTTCTAGTAGATAGGAATCTATCCTACTGTACCATGCTCTTGGCGCTTGCTTCAGCCCATAAAGAGCTTTCTTCAACTTTCACACTTTGTGCTCTTGGCCTTTCTTTTCATATCCGAGAGGTTGTTCAATGTAAACCTCTTCCATTAACACTCCATTTAGGAATTCTAACTTCACGTCCATTTGGTAAACTTTCCACTTGTTTTGTGTTGCTATGGACAACACTGCTCTCACGGTTTCCATTCTAGCAACCGATGTGAAAGTTTCCTCATAATCTATCCCATGCTTCTGATTATATCCCTTGACAACAAGTCTGGCCTTGTGTCTCTCTATTTTGCCTTCAGCATTACTCTTGGTCTTATAGACCCATTTAACTCCAATGACATCTTTACCTTTTGGGAGTTCAACCAAATCCCATGTCTTATTTATTTCTATGGCATTAATCTCCTCATCCATAGCTTCTATCCATTTCTTATCCTTAATATCTTCTTCGAAATGAACAAGATAATCAACATGAAAATATAAAGAAAACAAAGAATCAATACCTTCATTTGCTGCCTCTTGTGCATAAATGTCATTCAAATTTCTGAACTTCTTACCTCTTTCATTAGGTGTACAAATGCCTGAAGAAGCACTTGAATTTCCTCCTTGTGGTGTGCTTGGAGAAGCACTTTCATTTCTCCTCAAGGGTGTGATTTGTTGCTCTTGTGTTGGTGCTGCTGTTTGGGGATGTATTTCAGCCAATTCATCATCATTTTCATCATGAGATAAACAATGTTTAACATTCACTGTTTTCTCTATGCTTCCATCCCAAGATTCCTCCTCAATAAACTGAACATCTCTACTCACGATAAACTTCTTGGTGGATGGGTTGTATAACCTGTAAGCCTTGGATTCCTCACTGTATCCAATGAAAATACATTTCTCCCCCTTGCTGTCCAACTTCTTCCTTAGCTGATCCGGAATGTGTGCATAAGCCACACATCCAAAAACCTTCATGTGTGTGACACCTTGCTTTTTGCCACTCCATGCCTCTTCTAGAACTTTGTTAATCACTACTTTTGTAGGGTACCTATTCAAAATGTATGTTGCACAATGTACAGCTTCAGCCCAATAATCATTAGGAAAATGCTTTGCTTTTAGCATACTCCTCTCCATGTCCATTATGGTTCTATTCTTCCTTTCGGCTACTCCATTTTGTTGTGGAGTATATCTTGTTGTAAACTACTTATGAATACCATTTTCTCTACAAAAACATAGAAAATCTTTAGAGATATACTCACCTCCTCTATCAGTCCTTAGGACTTTGATGTGCAGCCCACTTTGGTTTTCCACAAGTGCTTTGAAATTGCAGAATCTTTCAAACACCTCACTTTTGTTTTTCAAAAAGTAAACCCAAGTTTTTCTTGTAAAATCATCTATGAATGTTAACATGTAGTGGCTGCTAGCAAGCGATGGAGTTTGCATCGGTCCACACAAATCTGAGTGGAAAAGCTCTAAGGGTGCCTTTGCCCTTATGCTTTTCCCGGAAGGAAAACTTTCTTTGTGTTGTTTCCCCAAGATACAACCTTCACAAAGGCTGCCTGGCTTCTCTATCAATGGTAAACCTCTTACCATTCCTTTTTCTGTTCAACAAATTAAGACCTCCAAAGTTGAGATGTCCAAATCTCAAATGCCACAACCAGTTTTTATCTTTTGGTTCGCTTTGGATAGCTTCTTTTTCCACTGCTGCTTTCTCTTCACCATTATTCAAATCTGCTCTCATTCTAAGAGGGAACATCCTGTTCCTTGTCATCTTCACTTTAGCAATACATTATTTGCTGGGTGGTTTGTCCATGATGGTACAAACATCATCCTCAAACAATACATTATACCCCTTTTGAAAAAGTTGTCCAATCCTTAAGAGGTTACACTTCATTCCTGGAACATAATAAACATCTTCTATGGATTTCTTTGCACCTTTCCTTGTTAAAACATTTACATTTCCTTTTCCCATAACAGAAACTTTGCTATCAGTTCTTAGTGTGACTTGTGACTTCACACTCTCATCTAACATAGAAAATATTGCTAATTTCCCTGTCATATGGTTACTACAACCGAAGTCTAGAAACCATAAATCCTCACTTTTTTCTTCAGCCATATTACAAGCTAAAAACAAATTATCTTGGCTGATATTTTCTCTAGTGATATTTGCACTAGTTCTACTTCCCCTATCATGCTACTTCTTTCTACATTCATTAGTATAATGGTCATATTTTTTACAATAGTGACATTGGACATTGGACTTATCATACCTCTGTCCTTGAGCATTCTGCTGACCACTTTGCTGGCTGCTGCCTTGGCCTTGATGCTGATTTGGACTGTTGCCCCTTCCTTGAGCATTTACTGGACTGTTCCTTCCACCTCTGTTTTGGCTTCTGCCTCTTCCTCTCTTGTTTCCTCTGCCTTGCCCTCTTCCTCTTCCGAAAGACATCTGGGTCTTAAAGGCATGCTCCAAAGATGAATTTTCACTCCTACCCAATCTCTGCTCATGAGTCATCAGTGATGCATGTAGCTCATCCACTGTGAACTTTGTGAGATCCTTAGTCTCCTCTATGGTGGTGACAATCACATCGAATATTGAGGGTAGACTTCTCAAGAGTTTTTCCATAATCCTCTTATCTTCAAGAGTCTCTCCATGAGATCTTATTTGTGTGACCATTCCAATCACATGAGTGAAGAATGAGTCAATAGTATCTGACTATTTCATAAAGAAAGTTTCAAAGTCTCTCCTCAGCAACTGAAGTTTTGTTGTCTTCACTTTTTCCATGCCTTGATAGGTTGTCTTGAGAGTTTCCCATGCTTCTCTGGATCTCTTGGCTGCTGCTATCCTTGGAAACACACTCTCATGCACTGCTTGATACAATAAGAAGAGAGCTTTGGAGTCTTCCTTCTTATTGCTCTTCAGCAACTCTCTTTCTGCTTGAGTTAAATCATCAAGCTCTTCTTCATTTGTTGGCTCTTCAAAGCCATCCTCAACAAATTCCCATAAGTCTTGAGAAGTAAATAAAGCTCTCATAGTTATTGACCAGTAGTCATCATTTTTCCCATTAAATAGTGGAAGATGGATATTTCCCATACCCATACCAGTGTTGGCTCCAGCCATTCTGCACTCTTAACTATGATTCAAAAACACTTGACTGTGTATTTAAAATATCTTACTGTTCTGCAACAATAACACAATAAACTGTATAGAGAAATACCTTGAATTATTTTTGGCTGAGTCTTCACATTGCTGGAGAAGCTGCTGCAAAAAAGAACTCCTTCCTTCAGCTTCCTTGATCTTCAAAGAGCCTGGACTAGCTCTGATACCATGTTGGAATTTATGAGAATTCCAAAACAACAATGGAGAGAGTAATACTCTCCTCTTTAACACAGAGAAATTAAAAATTTCACTCACAGAAGACAGAGTTTCCACACTTAAACAAACTTCTATTCTTTAAAAAAAAAACTATTACAATGTCTTCCTCAACAGAGGGATTACAAAGATGTGACTGCTTCAAACACAGTGCACAAAAACTTCACTGTCTTATACAAACAAAACACTCTGTCTCTCGAAACAACACTACTGTGTTTTCTTTAACCGCACTGCTGTGCAAATTACAAAAACAATTCAATACTTGTGATTGTATAATAACATGCCGTGTGGTCTGTGGGACCACCCGGGGACCTTGGCTCAAAGCGGAGGGCGATTGTAACATGAAGGTTGATTGCGATGTGTGCGATCGCATCGAGCCGTAAACTAAAACAAAAGCTGTGGTATATGTGAACGTTCCGCTTATGGAACTCACGACATCAACAAGACACTGCTATGGGGACCACAACGTACAAAAAAAATTAACTGCTTGACTGTGTGAAAAAATAAAAGGTACTCTGTTTTTCCAAAAACAGAGACTATCTCCGAACAAAAATAAAAGACTGTCTTTCAAATAAAAGACTGCGCCAATTCCAACAAAATCTGAACTGACTATTCACTGCATTTAGAAAGCGGCTAGAGGACTTAAAACTGGAGAATAAAAATAGAAAGCGGCTCTGCACATCCACTGTTGAAAGTAACATTTCAACAACCTTTGCAATAAATATGGTGGGTGGATGTTTTAATGCAGGTGGTTGCTGCAGATAGGAATGGAGCTTGCACCGCCTTTGCATTCATGCCACCGCTCTTCAAAGTCTCATCAGCCATTACTTTGTTGTCTTTCGATCCCTTCATAATAACTTCATCGTTTTGCTGATTAATGCGAGCAGTTGGAATTAAATTCCAACATGCAAAAGGTTTCATCGACTAAATCAAAATCTATACCAACATTTCTCCTCAAAACTGAACGAGGAGAATTAGAGTGCCACATTTCAAAACGTTCAATTTCAACAGGTTTATCATAAACATAATTGGATGGAAAATACCTTATCCAACAGAGGGATCAACATGCACTCATGTAATTTTTTTTTTTAACTAATTTGCACACTGAAAGATGATAAACGCACGCTGTATCAAACAACAACTGTTATTTCGAATGGGGTTTTTTAAGAACATGTATGTAAGAATTTCGCTGAAAGTGTTGTAATTTTGATGATTATAAAGTTTAATGAATTGAAAATTAAATGTTATAATAGTAGTGAAACATGACAAAATTACCCGGTTGTGAACATACAATTTTGACTAATCTTAAAAGTTGCATATGTACTTATTTTTTTTATTAATGGAATGGATTATTGTTTTTTAAATGAAAAAAGAGAAGTAGGATAAATGGCAGTAAATGATAATAAAACCTAGAGAAGATGGCGGTAATACTTGGAGAGGCCAAGAATTATGATACATATTCTACCATGGAGCCTCGGAATCAAACCCGAACATAAACCCAACCCCATCATCGTGGATTACTCTACTTGTTATCACAAGAAACCTTGTTTGCACTGGAGTGTTGATTCATATTCCAACAAATGGAATGGCATTTGCAAGTGATTTTGTTCTCCTCAGAAATTGAATTTTCTTGATCAGTTCCAAGAATTGGCCATAGTCTTCGCCGGGGATACAGCATCCTCCGCCGGGGCCAAATGGACCTTTGAGGAGTAGTAGCTGAGGCAACTTTAGAACTATTCCATTTCCTTCGCACCTTGTAAAGCAACAATATTGTGATTGATACCGACCCTGATATAACGAAAAGACCCCAGAAGTGTTGAACTTGAAGTTGGCTCGTTCGGGGCTGATCACTGTATTTGCGCAATCACTGCAATGATAATAAGGCAACCAATGTTTTTGCATCGTGTGGAGTTGGCCGATTTCTAATAGTTCTAGTATTCTGATAGAAATATCCTTTCCCAGTTCATAATCACACGATCAAACGCCTGCCCAAATTAACAGGTTATCAGTATGCACAAATAAACTTCAAAATAGTCATGAATAGTAATATTTATGAAGGATTGGGAGACTGAAATCAAATTACAGATTCCTATATTAATCACTTACGAATCCCCAGTTTATTGAGGTGAGCGTTGCAAATAATACTGCTTGAGAACTCTTTGATGTGATGGTGAAGTCTCTTACAACTGCATCAAGTTTCTAAATGCAAAATCACAAGGACAACGTGAAAGATATGAGAGAGAGTGTTTGAGTAATACAGGCTGCTACTGCTATTGCTTGTAAGATCGACAAAAAGTTCGAAACACCCACACATAGACAACACCTATACCTTGAGCACAATTTGATGAATAATATAATCGTAGAAGCTCATGTTATGAGGATCTGTATATCGAAATGGGAGGTAATGGACCGAATAATTGAGAGTTTTGATGGCCGCTTCAAACACCTTCACGCAGAATCCCCCAACAGCGAAGTTTGTTCCGTTTCTTTCAACTGAAACGAATTCAGTGAACGCTGTCCTCCAAGGCACGCCTACTCTCAATATGCTTATGCTTCGAGAACTCTTCGAGAAAGATGGCATGGGTTGATTCTGTGCGTGTATATTCTCATAAAATGAATGCAGAGAAATTACAAAAAACAGGCCAGAAACACAGGAGGTCAATAAAACACTCCTCAATACGTGTAGTTCACGAAAAACCTGGACCAACTACTTAAGGGGAGCAGAAGTTTAAGTTGGTATTGTCTCACTTGAATAATATTACCAGGCCACCGAGAATGTCTCACTTGAATAATATCAGGCTGTAGACTTCGCTGTAAACTTTTGACCGTTTGGCTAACACTTGTGGAGAGCAGAAGCTCGAGTTGGCTTTTTCTCACTTGAATAATACCAGGCTGTAGACTTGGCTGTAGACTTTTGACCGTTTGGCTACCAGTTGTGGAGAGCAGAAGCTAGAGTTGGCTTTTTTGAACTTGAATAACATTACCACGGGAGCGAGAATGTCTTACTTGAATAATATCAGGCTGGAGACTTTTGACCGATTAGCTACACATGAAAGTAGAAAGAGTGCGGCAATCAAGCTTGGGATTTGAAATCCCAATAACCTCTTAAATGAATTTTCCATGAAGGTTGTGTGGTTTAGATAACCTTCTTCCATACGTATACGTATAATATCACTTGGGGACGAGCTTCGCCAGATGTAAACATCCCTACTAAAGTGGCGTGTGGTTATATCTCTCTTTGGCCTCAATTGTCTCAGTTGCACCACACGGACACATGACTCGCCTAGATGTGGAGGTGGGAGAACCCAACTTCGTCTGGCTCTTGGTCCACAATAAGATCCTTATTTGAGATATTCTCACTAAAAGGGGATTTTTAGGCCCTAGTATTTACGTCTTCTGTAGAGCAGTCCCGGAGGACGTCGACCACATGTTTCTAGGCTATCCTTTTTCTCTTTTGGTTTGGGAAGGTGTTGCTGCTATCCTCAACATCATCCTTCCTTCGATGAGTACCCTATTTTGGGTTGCCAACATCGTTGGACTACCAGTGTGAGGACCACGAGTCGTGGATGAGTCCAAGTGCGGCGGCCGCAACTTGGCGCGTCGACGCCCGACTTGGTGGGCATGCAATGAATGAAGGTCGATGAAGCGACGGAACCATGAATATGGTAAGACGGGTGCGCAACGGATGTATGGCTAGAAAGCGACATTAATACAGTAGCGTGCGACGTTGACTTATAGCGGGTGTGTTTTGTATGGATCCACAAACGCATCGATATGTTAGTTGTGGCGGGCATGGGCAACACGAATGGACCCGGGGCGCTCGAACGAACTAAACGTCAAGGGACCGATGTGATTTCGTCACATGGTAGCCGAAGTGTGGCGTTTGTATTAAAATAATGGACAGGTCGACGCTACAATAATAGACAGGCCATGTGATGAGAGTTGGAGGTGGGTCAGCTCATGGTAAGAGCTCCCACACACATTCAATGCATTTGACCGAGTATATATAGGCGGCGAACGAGATTGGAGAAGGCATCGAAATGTTTCATCATCGAATCAAGCAAAGGAGAAGCAACAATGCATCAAGCAAGCGTTTAACACTTTGTTGATGCAAGCTTCATCCTTGGGCAGCGACAAAAACGAGAGTTTGGAACCATAACCGTAAATGTACTGCGTGTAGGGTCGAGTCGGGCAGAAACAACAGTCACAGCCACAACATGCAGCATGGCGCGTGCATGTCGTGTTAGTCTCGAGTCAGGTCGGGCGGAAGGTTTTGAACGTGTTCGGGCAGCAACGACAGGCGCATTACAGGCGGGTCAAGTCGAGCAGCGAACATGCAGAATAGTGCCGACGGCAGAATAGTACTAGCGGACGGAACGAAGGTTATAGTGCATGCATAAAAAGTGGAGTCAGGTCGGACACGACTTGACCCGCGTTCAGGGCAGCAGGTCAGGGCATTGTGACCCATGTGACCCCTCTTGAACGTATTTTCGGGGTAGGCTTGGTAATTGAAGTTTTGCAGTATTTTGGGGTTCTTTACATGAGTTTGAGCCTGGTTTGAGTATTGGTGGTTGTGGAAGCCGAACCAAGAGGAAAACTAATTTGGCAAAGAGAATAAGGGGATTATGCTGGATTGTATTGTATGATTATTGTAAATTATACATATTCTTATGAAACGTAATATCGGGCAGACTGAATATTGGGAGTTTCCCCTCCTGTGAATGTTATGGGCTTCATGTGGATATGGTATTGATGTTTATGCTGTTTTAATTCCGCACAAGAACACTTTGACAAATTAAAAAAAGGGTGTTGAGTAAGGCGTAGTCTACTTGTGAAGTACTTGAAAAAAGAAAAACAAGGTAGTGCCACACATGTCTATAGAGTGGTTGGAAGACTACTGAGGTATAGGGGCGTGACAACCAACCTTCTAGATTTTTGGTCTCTTCCACTCTACACATTTTGGGGTATATGAAGTTGTAGAAATGCTTCCATATTTAATAATCAATCACCTACATGTGGGAGCATTGTCATCCGTATTGTTAACTATTTCATGTAGCTTGGGCCACATAAATCTGCTTGCCATGTGCGCCATCGTGCTCCTAAGACCCTAGATAATATTTACTGATTGGGTTTTTGATGGTGCCTCGGTTTGAGGGAAGTGTGGTTGTGGTGCTCTGATTTCTCTTTGTCCTTCATGTTCCTTCCATTTTTCTTGGTCTACTAGTCGAGGTACCAACACTCGAGCAGAAGTCTTGGTTTCGCGGGGAGTTCTCAAATTTTCCCTATGGCTTGCAGTGGCTGAAATTGTGGTGGCAGGGGACCCTAAGATCACTATCGATTGGATAAAGGGAGTGCATCCTCTCTCTCTGACGTCTCTTTCTCACTAGATCCTCCAAATTCAAGCGTCAAAGGAGGCTTTCCAGTTGATTTCTTTCTGCCATATCTTCATAGAACAGAACTCTCAGGGGATATCCAAGAAGGGGATCTTTGTCCAGATTGGCTTGATCATATATGAATGGTATGAGCAAAGTGCCATCATCACTGAGGGGTGCTTTGCCATTGTGTGAGGGTCCTCTCCCTCTCCTGGCAATTTCCCCTAGGTCTAATTTCTCCTAGGCGCTTTCCTTCCTCTCAGTTCTATTTTTTTTGTCGTTGCAAGTTTTTAATGTTAGCAAAACCACTCCATGCCATAACAAAAAGTGGCAATAGTTTTTAGTGGGGAAAGGGTCAATAATGGGCCTTTTAGGAGTTAAGAAAGAAGATTATTCAAGCACCAGTTTTCGCATTACCAAACTTGCAGCGACCTTTTGAAATGGAGATAGATATATGTGGGTATGTTATGGGAGCAGTATTGATGTAAGAAGAAATACATGCATGCTATCATTCTGAAGTATTTCATGGAGCGGTTCTTAACTACCCTATCTATGACAAGGAGTTTTATGGCCTAGTGAACGTTGTGAAGAAGTGGAAGCACTATATAATGGGAAAGGAGACAGTAATCCACATAGATCACCAACCATTAATAGTAAGCTACAAAAACTAAGAATTATAAGTGGATGAGGTTTCTACAACAATTTCATTTAGTGATCAAGTACAAGAGGGGTAAAAAAAAAACAAGTTGGCCGACATGCTCTCAAATCCACCCACATCAAAGATCACAACTTTAGTAACTTTAATTCTCATGGAGCCATTCACCCATGATGCATACAAAGAGTAATACTCAGAGAATGAGGACTTCAAGTAGGTGTTTCATTAGTTTCAAAACTAGGTTCATTTGCATGATGGTGACAACACTATTGACTACCATATCTGGGATGGGTTACTCTATAGGCTAGATGAGTTATGTGTTCCTAAAGGTGAGTGTCCAAAACTAATTAGAGAGGATCACACCTCCAAAGTTGCAGGTAACTTTGGTGTAAGGAAGATAATGGCCAACTTTCATAGGTATGTGTTTTGGCCCAAGATTCAAGAATGTGTAGCTAGATTCATAAGAGGATGCATTATTTTTTGTACCGATAATCCTAGTATTAAGAAACAAGGTCTATATCATCCCTTACCTATATTGACTCGTTACTTGGAAATAATTTCCATGGCTTTGTAGGAGGTTTACTTATAACCAGGAGGGATATGAACACCTTTTCATGGTAGTTGACAGGTTCAACAAGATGTTTTTTCTGATGCCCTGTAAAAATAACATTAATGAGTAATGTTGAGTCCTTCCTTTTGAAGGAATAGAAGTTGCAGAGGACATTTTGGATAAATTCGCCAGAAGTAGAGCACTGAAAAATCAAAGAAAAAAAAATTATTTGTTTTGGGACTTGCAAAATAGAAAGTAAGGGCGCGCACCGTAGACTACGGAACTGATTTTGATAGAGTCAAAATGAAAACCAAGGTAATGGCTCCACGTTTTGGAAAACCACGTATCAAGTGAGCAAGGATCAAAGACCATATCAAGTAAACATGGGTTATAAAAGAAGATTCAAAACAACAAGATACAAATTTTTGAAGGCATTGCAAGGTTTTGGGAAGAATACTGGAAGTTATGTTAGAGATCCGAGTTGTGCGAAAGAAAGACTACTTGTAGGAAGATTTTATTATGTAATGATCTATGTTTGATATTCATTTTGAGATTTAATATCTGTGCACAAGTCCATAATGTGTTGTAAGTTGTATTAAGGCAATGTTGTTATTATTGGGCTCTAAACTTTAATAATAAAGGGACAATGGGATTTTTATCATATGTTTATACATTTTTCACCCCATTTTAAAATTTTATGCATGTTTTGTTCTCTTTTAAATGTATAATTTAGATTGTCACAAATGAATGTATGGATGTTTATGAAGAATACATAATATATAATTCTATATCCCCTTCCACCTTTCTATGCCTCGGGTGAGACACTCCTTTGATCCAAGGGAGTTAAAATTTTGGCAAAGAGATAGACTACGAAGAAATATTTGTTGGCACCCTAGGATGAACCCTGGGTCATTCTTCATTTAAAATTTTCCACAAACAAGAAAGAAGAAACAAACTTATTTTTTAGATAAGTTTCAATGCACTTTTGGATACCAAGAAGAATCATTTCAGATAGGTACTTAAGATTTGCAATTAATTTTGGACTACCTTATGGGAGAAGAGAGACACAAATTTGAAGAGGTCTACAACATTCCATACTCATACATATGGAAAAACAACAGTATTCAATAGGACTTTGGTGTAGCTTTAGGGAGCTTATAATAAAAGCATGTGAAGACCTGGGATGAAAATTTGGTATATATACAACAATTTTATAAAAGAGTAGTCCACACTTCTATAGTAAGTCCCCATTTGAAACTTGTTTTGGATATTTTCCACCTTCAGCTTTCAATATTGCATATGGGAAGCATAGAGAAGTAAGAGAGGATCTTATAGAGGATTCCTTGAGGGCTGAAAAATTGTAGAAAATAACATGCAGATTCATATATAGGTATATGCGACATAGAATAAGTCACATAAAAAAGGCAAGGCCAGGCATGATAAACATAGGATAAAGAATTTGTTCAAGGTGGGAGACAGAGTATGGTTACAATTAAACAAGGAGAGGTTGTGAGGTTCGGGTAAGAAAATAATTGCTCTGCGATATGGCCCCTTTGAGATTTTAGAGAAAGTGGTAGATAATTCCTATAGAGTTAATTGACCCATACATACAAATTTACTTATTTTTGAATGCTAAGGATTTGAAACCCTATGAGACTTCCACACTGGATTAGGAAAATGAATAGGTCCTACCTTCTATGAAGGATTTGGAACCAAATGCTCAGGTAGTGTTGAAAGAAGATATAGTTTTGCATAAAATCTCTAGAACTACAAGACATGAAAATAATGACCTTTGGTAGATTGGGTTGAAAGGAAAACTTCCAAGCAAAGCTAAATGGTATACTTAAGAAAAGGTGGCGGAAAAAATTATTCACCTCATTCAATAGAATATTTTGGAGACCAAAATCCTCCCAAAATGATGAGGCATGATATGGATTGGATCATTATATTTTTTTTCATCCATCTCAATTGTTTTAGAGTGGAAAAGGTAGAAGAATCATCTCATAGGACCATTTTATCAGCCAAACCTACTTTGGCGAATTGGGGTATGAAACCTTTTGGGAGAATTTTGAGGAATCAAATGACATGTTAGAAAATTATATATTACAGAGAAATGGAACACATAAAAATATGTGGAAATACAAACACAAAAAATGTATAAAATAAGAGAGACACTATCAAAAAATGAAATTAACTCAAACTGATTACAGAAAAACCACACACAAAGTAACGACGGAAAAGAGGCTTCGGCCTCATGTATTCTCATCATTCTCACTTATCAAAATAATTTAGTATTACAATTTAAATATATGAGAGACAATGTCTTAAGATATCCGTGCTATCTTAGACTCCTTTGGTTGAGATAATTTCTCACCAAAAACCCACCAAGATAGGAGTTACTAAACAAACTCCAATATTTGAGGAACAACCCAAGAGTTAGGCACATATTCCTAACTTGGAATATTTAATTAATTAATTTATGTTTGGATTTATTATTGTTTTGTGAGAGAGGCTAACATTCACCCCTTCAATGAAAAATCCAAAATAAGAAAAAGGAACCATCTTCCAAGTTCTCTTGTTGATCCTAAAAAATATTTCCTGAAAAAACACCAAAGCTAGATGCTGAAAAACTACAATCTGAAGAGACCATGAGTTAGCTGTATGTCTGATTCATCTCTAAATTTCACTTGAAAACTCCATCAGGTGCCAAGTTGCAAAAGAATCCATCTGTCCTTTGTGTGAAATCAACATCCTTTGTCCACTGACAAAATTTGTTGAATGCCCATTGGCTTTTCCCACTGGCTTTTGATGTCAAAAAACAACTCACTGTTGTTTTTTCTGTGTTGAAAACTATTCACTGCTTCTTTGTTGTCGACTGCCCACTGGAAAAAAATTTGATGCCCATTGGAAATTTTTTTGATGCCCATTGGTTGTTGAAGATGCCCACTGGCTGCTTTTGCTGGTTTTGTTGAGACTTTCAGTCTGACAACCACTATCAATTTCATTGACATTTTCCCCCCTTTGTCAACTAAAAGGAGAGACACTTCTCTTGGAAAGTATTCCTGAACTCCCCGCCTTTAGGTGTAGGAGTTTTATACTGGTTTACTCCCCCGTTCAACTGCATTAGAGTACCATCATCTTTTCACTATTGGCTGCACTATGTGTGATTTTATGCGATTGTGGAACTGAGACAATCTGTTGACTGTGGATGACCATTCCCAAGGGTCGATCCATTCATAATGTATCTTCAATCTGGTTGTTTGTTGTTGGTTGCGACATTTCTCTGAAGAATGATTTTGTTTGCCACAATGGCGACAAGGATGGAGATCAAAACACTGATCTTCCATATGACCGGTTCATTGACAATGAGAACATTTCGGTTGGACTTCAATCTCAGATTGTGTGCAATTATGTTTGTCTGCAACTTTTTGTTTCGTGCATGGCTAGTTTTCGGCAACTTTCTCAGAACTTGCTGAGGTGAGTTGTGCAAGAAATCTTGCACTGATGAACTTAATTGGCTTGGAATAATCTGGGATATGCAGGTTGGTGTCATTGTTGAAATATCCTAAGCCTCGTCGATTCTTGTTATTTTGAATTTCTTCCCATGGCTTGATGATGGGCTTGGAAGAAATTTGAACTGGAACAACTTCGACACTTGAAGCTGTTGGGATAAATGACTTATCATCTAGATGGTTCAAAGACTTGAAAGTATCACTCTTTTCTTGGAATTCATTCCGTCGAATTTGTGACTCGATTTGAAGAAACTCAATAGTTTCATGTGTTTATTGTAGATTCCGTGAAAGATTAGCAAGAGTTTCTTTGCTGATGTGCACCATGTCTTCATCACTAGAGATGATCAAACTATGAAGAATGTTTAACAACTGAATATGTTGCGCCATCTGAACTTGCACACTTGAAATCAGGCTCTCTTGTCGTAAATGTCGTGCTTTGAACTGTTTCACTTGATTTTTGGTACTTGAATGACAAGCCCGCTTGCTAAGTGGCTTGAATGGCACGCTCGCTTGATTTGTTGCTTATTGAACTTACTTGGAACACTTGCTAGAATTGTAGAATTTTCTTGCTTAAACTCTGGAATTCACGCTCGCTTGATGACGATCACATTTTCTTGAATGCTCACTTGACTTACTTGATGACTTCACGCTAACTTGAATGAATAGCCGCGCTCGCTTGATGTCGATCTCAACTTGCTTTATTGGTGTTAGAGTTGAACTTGTTTCGCTGCTTTGATGGTTGCTGCAATGAACTTCACTCTAGCTCGCTTGATGGTTTGATCTTTGTACTGACTTGATGCAAATTGCTTGAATGAATACTCACACTTGCTTGCAGGAGATATGAACTTGTTGCTTGTTTGATTTAGAGTTAAAAAACTCGTGCATTCACTTGATTTTGCTTAAAGGAAGGGTGTCGAACACTTTCGAAAATGCACCCAAGAAAGCTTACAATGATTTAAATGATTCACTTAAAACAAAGAATTCCCTTGTCCTCTTAAAAATTCATTAACAATGAATTTTTAATGATTCACTTAAATCAATGAATTTGATTACAAGTTCTTAAATGGATTTGCAAGAACGCTGATGTAGACTTTGCTTTGAAACAATGGAGTTTTCATATTCATGAACTTGATTGTATTGCGTTGAAGTAGAATACTGATGTTGAAAACTTTGATTGTTTGTTGGAGTGGCGCAAATGCACGTGTTGAGTTTAATTTTCTTGCCTTGCAGCTATTTTGTTACATGTGTTGTGCTTGCTAATATTGAACTTTATGTATGCGATATTAAATGAAATCATTGATGTGTCACAACTAGACACAAATCAAAAAGCAACAACATGAAGCAATAAAAATACTCGCCATCAACAAACACACACATGGTGTACCTAAGATCCCCTTATTCAATTTCGGGCAGATCTAGGACACAATCACCAAAAAATGATATCTTTATTAAGTATTGAATGCATAAGAAATCTCCACCTTCAATTAATGAAAATGCCAAGCTCACAACCCTTGGAAGCAATTCGTCTTCAAAATCTGGATATTCACCGACTCAATCTCTCTCAAAGTAAAAACAATACTTTGAATTACAACAAGAAATTGCTCTAAAAAATTCCACATATCACTCCAAATACAAAACACTTATCCCTCCAAATTTACAATAAATCAGCTTATCTCTCCAAATACAAATGGAAAGAAAAATCTCCTTATTACTCCAAAGAATTACAAATAACCTTATTACTCCACAAATATTACAAAATCCTTATTACTCCAATAAAAATATATACTTCATAAAGAATGTGGCAGCTTCAGGTCTATTGAAGGTGTGAAAGATATTAGGAATTATGAGGCATCAATGTCATACTTGGATAACCGTAATGAAGCTACAAGACCTGATTCTGAAAATGGATCTTTACATCAAGGACGAAGGGGCTCAGCTGGACCAACCAGAGCTATGATGTGCTTTGATTCTCATTTATTTCACTGCTGCTGCTAATATTATGATTTTTTCAGGATCCTGTCACATGGTTTTGTAGCGATCCAGATACTTTCATTCACTACACTTACTGAAGATAGATGTGTGTTGTTCCTTTTCTTTTCCCATTGGTCAAGTGGTTTTCAACTCAACAACATTAACACTATCATTAATTAGCAATACATGGCATTACAGGGCATATTAATGACAACCTCTATATATTCACACAACTATATTCAGCTCTCGCTCCATCATACAATGGACAATAGTGACATATGACTCTATAGTATGACTCAACCATCTATAATATCGATAGTGTTGATAACTATGACAATATAAAACTCTGTAATGTTCTAATTTTGTTTACTAGATCAAGTGAGAAACGGTTTCTGTGTAGTTGCAGCTACATCCACGATTGTTGTCAGTGTCACTTGCTGACCTCAGAATCTGAGTGGTTTTTGAACCTAGGCCATATTTGTCCAAAAATCCCACAAGGCTAGTTGCTCTCCAAACCAGTGCTTCCTTCGACACTGCTAGAACAGAATATAAATGCCTTCTTCAAACAGATATATGTGGCCAAAATTCATTTAAACTCATAAAAAAATTGATGCACCCTCTTCTGCTATGCATATTACTGTATCCTTTGTGAGCGCAGAGCATTGAAACTCGAAGCAGTTCAATTCGAGGATCAAATACACCAAGTCTTCAAGATCGACCTGCAAGACATGTAAAAAATTACGATTGAGAAAGACGTGCTGAGAATCGCCAAGATGGTCACTACTATATAGTTCGATGGATTTTTGACTATGTGGAATAATGCAAGCTGTATTATGAAGAAACAAGGTCAATTTTAAAGATTAAATGATGTTGAAGGAGTTGACACATTTAGATGGGACGATCAACAAAAAAACCAGGAAGTATGTTGAATGTCTTGTTGAAAGTTCTGCGCTGGATGGTGGTGTTGCAAATGATGACAACATTGAATATTTCATATCATGTTTGGATTGTTGGGTACTTCCAACATTTGACAAAAAAAATTAACTCGTCATTGAATTCTCCCAATGTACAATCTTCAACACAAAAAAAAAATTATTTGCCTTTGACGTAGGGTACCATTCCAGAATTCAAGAAATGTGATTTCAAACCTCACATACCATGACTCTAGCTAAATCGTTGTTGATAAGATGTTCTAGAGTTGAAAATGGTGGCTGCCAGCAGCAGTCATTACAAGGCTGGAAAGCTCTCCGTCCCAGGACACCGTGGGCGAAGCGTTTGAGTTGAAGCCAATTTGCTAAATAAATACTTGAATTTTATGATGATGATCTCACCTGTGGATTTGACCAGTACAGAATTGCATTCTATTGATGATCATCATCTTTACAGCTCAATATCACTGTGTGGCCGACTCTCGGCTTTACCACAAGTCCTCCACTATACACAGGTCCAACAATTCCACACACTTGGATTACAAAAAGAAATGTCTCTTGCTCTCATTAATTAAACAAAAAATGGGCAGTTAGTTCTATTTTTCTTTAGAATTTTGTTGCAGAGTGTCGTATTAGAGAGATTACCGGTCATTCTGTTCAAATTCAAACCTCCTCGGGCAGCTTTTAAAGAGTTCATGTTCCAATGGCGCAACACAAACATAAATATTCATCACATTCTGCATCACCCAGTATCAGTAAATGCATTTCGTAAAAAGATTTTACCAGGCTAGTTTCGTGATCCATTTCTGGCATTTCCTCCAGCAACCCATTTGAACAAGATCATCCCAGAAGATGTATTCTACTTTTGGCAACGATTTACTATGCAATCAACATCTAACTTGTAGGATCGCATGGAGCGCTACATCAAACTTCTTCTGCCAAATCCATAAGCCATCAAACAATTACAAGCTCCGCTGATGTGGTTCTACGCGTTGTAGATCATGTCTCTACACTTCAACCAGCTTTGACGGCATTTTCTCACACTAAGTTGCCCACTCTACTTCATGCTCCCATAAATTCATTGCAGCTCTGATACCACATATCAGAAAATAAAAATAACTCAAACAAATTACAAAAAAACCACACACAAATTAATGGCGGAAAAGAAGTTTCAGCCTCATGTATTCTCATCATTCTCACTTATTAAAAGAATTTAGTATTACAATTTACATATATGAGAGACAATGTCTTAAGATAGTCTATGATATCTTAGACTCCTTTGGTTGAGATAATTTCTCACCAAAAACCCACCAAGATAGGAGTTACTAAACAAACTCCAATATTTGAGGAACAACCCAAGAGTTAGGCACATATTCCTAACTTGGAAAATTTAATTAATTAATTTATGTTTGGATTTATTATTGTTTTGTGAGAGAGGCTAACAGACATATATTTTTGGTCCACCTAACTTGGGCTACGTCTACAGAGAAACAACCAGGCCTTCCTTTCTATTATCCAGCAAAATGAAGAGAAGCAACCTATAGTAGATCCACTGTAATATCCTCTACTTTCTCACATAGTCCCCCTTTCTCTTTCTCACTCAGAATACACACTCAACACACAACCTCAATACCATTCTCTAATACAACAGAGGGGTTTCCTTCTATGGAAAAAAACCCTAAATTAAACATTACTTCTACCATCAGATGATCTGCCTAATGAATGACGTAGATTAACTACGAATTTACAATATTTTACAAGGCAATTTTACATCTATTTTTAGCTTCAAGTGCGCTACCCCCGAACCCATGCAAGGGGACTGCTGGCCCCTAGACCCCCCAACTGAGGGGGATGAAACCCCTCAAACCCCCGTGGAGGGAGATAAGTCCCCCCCGCTTGGAGGGGTGTACAGTCTTCCTCAGGCATACATCTGGCTGAAATAAAGACCTCTAAATCAGGATGATAATTAGGCTCCACACCCAACATGACATTTTTGTGGGGTAAAACTTTCCTGCCTTAGTGAAACACCTTTTTTTAATATTCTACACATAGGGAATTTAATAACGACACAATAATCACCTCAATTAGAGTATGTATGCAAAATTTATGCCACTTGGAAGTTGACCTTCCTAACAACACAATAATCACCTCAATTAGAGTATGTATGCAAAAGTTTTGCCACTTGGAAGTTGACCTTCCTGTTTTGGCCAACATAATTTGAGAGGATGCCGCTATAACCCTCATTATTATTTAAAAGGGGGCTATCCATGTGATTATGATAAAGATGAATCTATAATAGCCTATATTTTAGCTCTAGTTAAGAAGTGAGGTAGTCAAACCTAACCACTAGTATGCTATCAAATTATGTTATAACTCGGCTGCTAGGAGGAAAATGGGTTCCAATTTGTTTTGAAGGTGTTTCTTTCATGGATGAGAAAAATAACCAAGAGGGATAAGGGATAGAGTGCACTAAGAGGATTTGTGCACTTTAGTATCCCACAAGTCGCATGCCTTACTTCTTTATACTCGCAACCACTTTCTAGCAAAGTCGCCTCACCTTCTAGCTGGGTTTTCTCCTGAAAGTGTTTCCTAGGTTATATCTTGTGTTAAATCATTATTTGTATGTCATTTTTCTCTATTTTATGCATAATTTTAATTTTCATTCATACACAATTAATAGTGAAGGCTACAAATCCATAAATCAAAAGAGAAATAAAACCCTAATAATCTAGATTTCAGATTTTTAAATACAGTTTTATCAGATTTGTTGTGATGAACTGTCCAATGGAATATCCATGACAATTTATGGATCAATCACAACTCTTTGCAAATCATTAATGAATTATAATACCATGTCACAACATCATTTTTAATAATTTTAGGAAAATCTCCCAGCATCACTACACTAAATACCATCAAATCTACACTTCATCTTAGTGGATTGGATTCAAATTAGAATTCCTTCGAAATCAAATATAGTGAATGGCCATGAGAATTTTATCACACTATACCCTTGTATAAATCACTTCAATCCACCATCAAGTTCTAATACTGGTATTATAAAAAGGAGAGTTAAATAAAAACATAATGGGAATAACACATGTAAACCATAAATTATCATAGAAACCTTACAATAAAACTAGCTCCTAATAATAGATCTATTATTCTTTGGCCCAAAGGTGTCTTACAATGAAGTTGTCATGTAGGCTATATTACATGAAACTATCATAGGAAAAACCATGGGTTATCGAAACCTTAAACATGTGAATCAATGGTAAACTCATCATTAGGGGAATTTTGAGGTTTAAAATGAATCTCCTAAGGAAAATAATAAAATAATAGTTATGAATATTCAAAGGAAAAAAATGAAATTATTTTTTAATTGTATTTTAAGTTTATCTCCTTATAGGTTTACTCAAATGTTAAGTATAGACACCCATTTGATACAAAAATAAATTCCACATCTAATGAGTACTCTCTTTGCATACTTTTGAGTAGACCACGCGTTGAAAAAAATTGAAAAAAATATGATGTGGGGTCTACTCAGAAGTATGCAAAATGGGTAATCATTGGATGTGGAATTCAATTTTGCATCCAATAGGTGTTTACGCTTGACATTTTAGTAAACCTATAAGGAGATAAGCCGAAAACATAATTAATAAAATAGTTTTATTCTTTTCCTTCTAAAATATTTTCCTTTGAGGATTAAAACATCATCTTGAAGCTTATTGGTTCTTTTAAAATTAATTTTGTTAGTAAATATTTTGTTTTGCCCTAATATAATAATCAAATGATAAATTGGTTTTTCTCTAACTACTACAACATGTAAATCAAATAAAATTTAAC
Source organism: Pinus albicaulis (assembly GCA_034641835.2). Taxonomy (NCBI): domain Eukaryota; kingdom Viridiplantae; phylum Streptophyta; class Pinopsida; order Pinales; family Pinaceae; genus Pinus; species Pinus albicaulis. Next base: position 1,572,525,553 of record CM076581.1, read on the forward strand.
TTTATTAATACTTATCAAATTAAATTTATGACGAAGGAAAATTTCCCTAATTACTCCAACATGTAAATCAAATATGCAAATAAATAGATTTATATCTTTAAAAATAGGATAAGTATAAAATGAGTTTTATAGACCATTACTTCTTAAAATTTCCTTTTCAGTATCCTCAAAATTCATAACTATCCTCACATGTTAACCTTCGAGGCCATTGAAGGCCCAAGTATCTGTGTGATATGTTTGGAGGGATCAGAAAATCCAGATCATCTTCTACTTTACTATGGATATGTGAGATATGCGAGACAGGTATGGGAGGGATGTAGGGGGTTATTAAGACTCAAATATGTGGGGAAACATGATAACCTCATCTCTTATATCAATGCTTGGTTTTGTAACAACAGAGGATTCAGGAATCTGCCATTTTGTATTATGTGGATTATCTAGAATAGGAATGCCCTCATTTTTTAGCAGAAACTTGTACAGATCAGGGAAGACATCAATAAGGCTATTTCCATGTTCAATGAAATGGGAAATCATTTCTAGTAGGCTTATTTGATGGAGCATGCAAAAGGAGGAGGTGTCGATGTGGGGTTGTCATAGTGTTAGAGGTCGTTAGATACTTCCACTTTTGGTGGGAAGGAGGACCGGGATCAAACAACAATGTAGAGATAGTTCTCATTGCAACAAAGTAATTAAGAATAGATAATTTGCGGGTATTTGGAGATGCAAAAGGTATCATCGACTATGTCAAACTCTATACCAACTTCTCTCCTCTGATTATTAACAACTAGATGAGGAAGATTAGAGTGCTAGTAAGCACATTTCATGACATTCAATTTCAACATGCATATCATGTACATAATTGAATGGATAATCTGTTATCCAAGAGAGGGATCAACATGTACCCAGATAAGTTTTATTTCAACTAATTTGCAAAGGGAAAGATGAGAAACGCACACTATATCAAACAACCAATGTTATTTTGAATGGGGTTTTTCTAAGAACTAGTATGTAATAATTTTGATGAAAGTGTTGCAATTTTGATGATTATAAAGTTTGATGAACTGAAAATGTAAATGTTATAATAGAAGTAGTGAAACAAGACAAAATTACCAGGTTGTGACCATAAAATTTTTCATATGTACTTATTTATTTTATTAATGGAAAAGAGCAATGGTTTTTTGGATGAAAAAAAAAAAATTTTAAATGGCAGTAAATGACAATAAAACCAAGAGTAGATGGCGTTAAAACTTGGAGAGGCCAAGAATTATGATACATATTCTACCATGGAGCCTTATAGGAATCAAACCCGAACATAAAACCAACCCCATCATCGTGGATTGCTCTACTTGTTATCACAAGCAGCCTTGTTTGCACTGGAGTGTTGATTCATATTCCAACAAATGGCATGGCATTTGCAAGTGATTTTGTTCTCCTCAGAAATTGATTTTTCATGATCAGATCCAAGAATCGGCCATAGTCTTCGC